>PVHP010006610.1:37500-59832 GCA_004024765.1 Zapus hudsonius
ATTGTGTGTAATCTGCTATTTGCTATTTCAAAATCTGGAAGCAGAGAGACCCAACTTCTGCTGGCCTCCTGTTGACCTCCAAGTTCTCAGGCATAAAGGCCCTATTGGCATGTACAGTTGAGCGCCCTGTCAGCTACCTACACCAAGGCATTTGTTAGGGTTTTGGGACCAGGACAATCATTTCCATTTCAGACTGTGTTTGACTAAAGCCAGCCTAGAGGACAGGTCACTTCTGGCATCTTGACCTTGTAGCTGGAGTCTGCATATGCTCAGTTGTTTGGGTCACTATTTCTCAGAAATCTGCCCTGGCTCTGATCAGCTCAGAAGCAAACCCTTGGTCATGAACTTTCCGCATTGGACTCCACTGCAGACAAGCAAAGCCTGCACTTCCTTCCCCCTGCCTTACTCACTGTCCCCTCCTAACCCATCCCCCTTTGCTGTTCCTCCCAGCGGAGAGCTTCCTTCCTTAAGTCAAACTCTTCTTAACATTTCTCCAACAGCCCCCTCTTCCATCCTACACCAGCAGCCATGAGCAACCACCCCTTCTCCTAGCTTCCAGGATTCGATGACATGATGCTGTAACTCCTCCATGGATGTGTGTGTTGGAAGACTGGACTCCCAACTTAGAGCCCTTCTTTGACAGTAATAACTGCACTGTCTCCAGTTTCCTCCTTGACCTGGGGAGATGGCTCAGTGGGTCAAGTGTTTGAAGTCCAAATCCCCAGGACCCATGTGAAATGTTGAGTGCGGTGGCACACTCCTGCAATGCTGGGCAGAGACAGGGAACCCCTGGGGCTCACTGGCTGACTAGTGTAGTTCAATCAGTAAGCTCTGGGTTCTGTGAAAGATATCATCACAAAGAATAAGGTGGAAAGCAATTGAGGAACATTGACCTCTGACCCCCACATACACTTACACACCCACACACCACATGCATGCACACACATGTGTGCAGAAAATAAAGAAATCACCTCCTTGGATCCTAACCACCTCCCTCCATGGAGTATCTGCTGTGATGAGCCCACAATACTAGATGCTCACTAAGATTCATAATAAGGAACTTTCAGGTTGGAGAGATGGATCAGCAGCCTTAAAGCTTGCCTGCAGAGCCTCACAACCAGTTTGATTTGCCAGTACCCACATAAAGCCAGATGTACAAAGTGGGGCATGCATCTGGAGTCTGTTTGCTGGGGCTGGAAGCCCTAGGGCACCCATTCTCTCTGTCTCTCTTTTATCTCTCTCTGTGCAAAGAAAAAAAATTGAAAAAATTTAAAAAGAAAGTTTGCAGCAATTTTTTGTATTTGTTTATTTTATTAAATATCTTTATTATTCATAATTAGATTCATTGTATAAGCAACTCCTATGATGGTACCCCTATTTCCATCCTCACTGTCCCCAATCCACTGGGGATCCTCTTTGGTGGGCATACTGGGTCAGTCCATGGGGTAAGTGGTTATGAATTGCTCTAGAGGCAGCAGTTCACCCCCCCCCCTTTTTTGGGTGTTGTTCTTTTAAGTGACGTCTTGGTGGCATCTGACACTATCACTCTTGACCTAACTTTTCCTGTTTCTCTTTCAACTCCCATGACTCCTCTAGGTTGCTTTGCACTTGCTTTGCACAGACTCAGCTCACTCCATCCTTCCAAGTAGCTACCCCCTGAGGCTTGCCCCTCCTGAGCCAGCGAGCTCCAAGCCTGGGTCTCTACCCCTCAACTCCCTCCTGGGTGCCAGCACCAGCTTCCAGCGCTCTGCTGGCTCCTCGAGCTATATTCAGCAAAACCAAGCCCTGTTCATTGATTACCTACCATCTGTTTTCAGAGTCAGTAGGAATCGTACCCTGAGCATCCAATTCCTCCAATTTATATGCCTTTTCTTTCTGCAAGGCTCCCTTTGTATTCCTATTTAATCAGCTAGCACACACAGTAAAAAGCCCAGAGTTCTGCTGTCTCCCTTCCCCTTTACTCTTCCATCTGACCTCAGAGAAATCCTTATGGCTAAGCAAATATTCCCCTCCCTCTCCCACTTCCTCAGTCTAGTCTTTCATCATCTCTTGTCTTCCCTATTACATCAAACTTCTTTCTGGTTACCCACCTCCACCCCGACCCCCCCACACACACACATACACTTCCCTCCTCCATCTTTAAAAGACTAAACATGGAAACAGTCATGCTCTACTTTCCAGAGCTGTAGCCCCCTAATCAAAACCGAAAATACTGAGCCCTTCCCATTGAAAATACTGAACCCTGATCCATTGACCTTGTCAGCTACTTGGGTATACAGTCAGTTCTCTCTCTCTCTCTCTCTCTCTCTCTCTCTCTCTCTCTCTCTCTCTCTCTCTCTCTCTCTCTCCTCTTCCACCCCTCCAGTCACATCGAACTTCCTGCTGTTTCCCGATCAAGCAGCCTTTCAGATGGCCACATCTAAACAAATATAGTTGCTCCCACTTGGGACACCTTTATTCTGTTCTCAGCCTGGTGAGTCCCATCAGATCAGTTCACTTATACCAGGAGATTTCAGGGGTTCTTGTCAGCAGATGGACTCCAACCACAAATCCTCCTCCTTCTAGACCACCATGTTTCACACCATGAGATGTGCTTTTCTGGCCTGTCTACCTTGCTTAGCTGGGCTCCTTCTCCCACTACCATGATCTGTATGCAGTGCTCAATGAGTCCCTCCAGCGACGCTAAAGGCAGTCAGTGGGCACAGGCTAGACTTAGATTCACTGCTTCTTTTCAGTTGCAACCTGATCAAAATTTCACTAATCCCAGATACTAAGTGTTAGAGTTTGAATTTGAAATTACCCCAAGCTCACGTGTTTGAATGCTTGGTCCCAAGCTAGAGGTGCTATTTGTGGAAACTTTAGGAGGTGTGACACAACTGAAGAAACTAGGGTACACTGAACAAAAGCATGATTTATTGATGATCATACTCTAGCACCTCCCATTCTTATTCACTATGAGCTGAATGGTGTCTTCCCCCACATACTTACACTTCCATGATGTTCTACCCAATTGTATGAGGCCAACCTACCACAGCCTAAACCCTCTGAAACCGTGAGCCAAAAGAAATCTTTCCCCCTTGAAGTTGTTTCCATCACAGCAACATGAAAGCAACTAATATATTATGTGTGAACTCTTAGAGAGAAGCAGAGAAGAATTCTCATTTAGAGGAAGAATTTCTTCGAGAAGCTTCATCCTTCTCTGAAGGTGGCAAAGCCCATGTATCTGTTGCTGTGTGTGTAGGCATCACATGTGACATTCTGATGTCTGCCAGAGCAGCCCTATATTATTACATGTGAAGACCAGGCAAGTGTGCATGCTTCACAGAGAGCACTGTCGTTGAACCTCTGTTCTGGTTTGTGAGTTAAGAATATGTTAGAGCTATGCTTTCCTTTCCTTCAGGCTTCAGCTTTGAAGTCAGATAGATGAGGGTTTAGATCCTGGCACCCATTGCTAGTAGCTTTCTGATCTATAAAATGAAGAAATATGATGCCTTGAAGGGAAGGCTGTTGTAAGATTGTTTTTGAGGCACTTAACCATAGATGATGCTCTCAATCACACCTACTATTTACTGTGCTAAGGATTCATATATTATGTAAGTATAGGCATGCACAGGAATGTCTATTGGCTATGTGGGCACATAGCCTATATATATATATATATATATGCACATACATGAATATGTATAATATACATGATATATATGATGCCTATAACAACTTTGCTAAAACCCTGTGAGGTAGGTACTATAAGTGCCTCCATAGATGAGGAAACTGAAATAAGTTAAGCAATTTATGCAAAATCTTACTTACACAGCTAGTAAGTAGCTCACTTGCAATCTAAACCCAAGCAACCTGGGTCAGAAGTCTATGTTCCTAACATCCATTAAACATGACTCACAATGTCTCTGTGCTCTTCAAGTCAGTCAATGCTAATTCTCATCATCCGTAAGTAGGATGTCAGCCATGTATACCCCCACATGACACGAATGTTCTAGAGAGCTGACTTGGTTCTAGGGTAATGACAGTGTTGCTCAAACAAATTGTATTAATCTGGCAGCTTGGTGCTGTCCCAAAGGTCAGACTAATGTGACGCTAATACTTGGGCAGTAGGAACACTGTCAGGGGCCTCAGAATTCCAGAGTCAAGCTGGGAGACAAGCTGGCACAAAATCGGAGTGCATGGCCCTGGCACAACTTCACCCCATCACTTTTTGGCCTTCCCTCTCTCAGCTGGAGAAAGAGAGGCCAATGGGTTTCTGCCTTCCGACCGACTCAAGCCAGACTGTGAGATTTTGTAACTGTGTCTGTCTCTTATCACAAGCCCCACAGAAATCAGACATGGAAGGGCTTTCTTGGGCTGTCTTGCATTCCACCCCTGAGTCAGGAAATGAGAACTTTAACCCAGTGTCACTCGGTGTGTCTGTGTGTGAGTGTGTGTGTGTGTTTCTGTAAAAAATCACAATTACTTGTAAAATATATAAGAAGAATTAAGCATATCTTGTGTCACAGGCTTGTTTACCAGAAATGTCAAAGCTGTGTTTTCTTTTCTTTCTTGTCATCACCTGTAGTTACCATCTCTCCCTTGCTCATTTCCCCGGGCCTCCATCTCTAAATTTGTTGTTTGTGTTGATGCTGATGAGAGCCTTTGTCTGCTGTTCGTCTGTGCAGAGGTTTCTGTCCTGGTTTATTTTTGCATCAGAGATCAGGCAGATCTATCTTCCAACCATTAGGCTGGTTGCTCTCTAAGCCTAAACTTTTGCATATATAAAATGACTGTAATAAAGAACCAAGCTGTTAGAGCGGCTGTGTTGATTAGAGGCATGCATCCCATTGAGAAGTTCCCACGTTGACTGTTGTGCTCGAGGTTTCCAGCCCCAGAAGAAGAGATTGTAACATCATGCTTGGCAGTCAACTCTGCAGAAGGCACAGGTACACCCTGGCTCACCTGTCAAACCTGGAGCATAGCTCTGGTACAACAATATCATCTCGTTACATCCTCCCAAAAGTCCTTCTGGAATTCCAGGATCGCCTAGCTTACAGAAACGAAATTGAACTCGCTGGACATGTTGGCTCATGCCTGTAATCTCAACATTTGGGAGGCTGAGGCTGAAGGACTGTCATGAGTTTGAGGCTGGCCTGAGCTCCAAGTTCCAAGCCAGCCAGGACAACACGCCTGGGTTATATTCTTTCCAGAATGAGGCGACCTCTTCCAAGCTCTCGGGATTCTTGGCAGAATTAGTTTCTTGTGTCAGGAGGACTAAGGCCCCTGGCTTCCTGATGAATGCAGGCTGGAGGCCATGGTGAGGCCCTAGAAGTCCCACGTGGCCCTCTGCAAGGGATACTCACTTCAGAGGAGCTGCTTTTTCAAGGCCAGCAGGGGAATCTCTGCCTCCAGTCAGTATCCACTTCCCTTGTCCTCAACATCCTGGGCATCAGCTGATCTATTTCCTGTCTCTATACAGCCTTTTCATCTACAGGCAGCCTTCCTGATCTTTGAGTTTCTCATTGGCAGATTCCCACAACCATGAGTCAAAAATATCTCCCTCCATTATGTATGTACTGAATGAACACCTGCCTACAGCTTTGCTTTCCTTGTCACTCTCCTGTAAATTATATTATAATACTACTAACATAGAATTGTTACTGTATTAGGTGTTATAAGTACTCTAGAGGTGATTTTCAAATATATAGATGAATGGGCATAGGTTATGGGCAAATACTATGACAGATGGATTTTGGCATCCACACAGGGGTCCTGTATTCAAGCCCCTGCAGATATGAAGGATCACAATAAAGGGAACTACCCAGTATGAGGGCCTTTGGTACAGCTTCTTTCACTTAGCATCTGCTTCTGGGAACCACCTGTAGTATAAGCAGTATTATTATGATTTATAAAAAGTTTAGGGTACTACAAAAAAATTGCCTGGAAACAAAAGGATTTTAATTCATCAATATAAACAGAAAAATAATATTTTTTCCACTATGTGATTTTTTTTAAGTCCTAAGGAGCGTCCTTCAAATATAAGTCACTGGGGAGACAAAAAGATAGGTAAGATAGGTAATTAACAGCTATCTGATTGGCTAAGAGATCCGCTCAGTGGCAAGGCCCCTTTCCTGGAACTGGGATCCAAGGTAAATTTCTATGGAGACCAAGAATCTGGACTCTAAGGGGAAGAAGCACCCACTAACCATGGGCCTAAAGACAGGCTACACCCAGAATAATCTCACCAAATTAATATTTGTCCCATTTAACCTATGTGGATCTCAGACTCCTTGAAGAATTTGTATTTTTCAGAAGGCAGCAAGAACCGTGGACAACCCAATTCTACCAACAAGACCAGGAAGGATGGCTGACTCCCAGGCAGGAGATGAACCACCCCTAATGCATCATCTAGGGCCCAGGTGAAATTAGAGGAAGTGGTGAGACGAGCAAAAGTGCTGCTTCCATAGGGAGTCCAACAACCTACCCAAGGGTGATGGAGACAGACTCTGAGTCCAAAAAGTCCAAAGTAGAAACCTCAACACTAGTAGAGTCCTCAACACTAAAGCAGACTTAAAACTCACCCACCATGGCTCAGGGAACTGTGTAGAAGAAGGGGTAAAAAGATTGTAAGAGCCATGGTGAGGGGAACATCCAGAGGCATTCCCCCCCCAAAAAAAAGTATATTGCTTGCACAACTTCTAGCCCTCCATCCCATGGAGCCTTCCAGCATTCCCATTGAGGAGGGTCCTCAGTGGAATAAGGGCAGAGAGGAGGGAACTAGGGGTACTGACACAAGACTTATACATAGAGAGTTTCTACTTATTAATAATAATAGTAAATAAATAAGATAGGTAAGATTAATTTTCTGTTTTTCTTTTTAATCCCTTGTTCTTGAGTTCAGTGCAGTCAAGAAAAAAGACATATACAATTCACTATACGGAGGGTCCGACTTGTCCTTCGACACATACACACACCTCATAGAAGAAAATTCACAGTGAATTTTCACCTCTAGAACAAGGCACAACCCAAACCTAGTCTCTGTGCAACTTGGGTTGTGGGATTGTGTGTGTGAAAAACATTAGTGCAAAGTCTGCTTTTAGCTCTATGAAACTTGATGACTTGTTTAGTGGGGTGGGGTTTGTTTGGAGAGATGTTCTGCCTCCCTGTTAGCAAATTCCAGGCCTTTCCACGGGAGCTGACGTGCCCGCCCTGACATCAGCGCCAGTGATCTCATTCTGCAGTGATGTGCTCCAAGCTGGAGGACTGACCCTGCACTTCCAGGATCCTCCATTTACCCAGAGGTCAGCCTTTGAATATCGCAAACACTTCTGCCTTAGACAAGCTTGGGGATGACGAGCCTCAAAGGTTTCTGTCAGAGGAACTAACCTATACGTGGGAACTCGGGCTGTTTCCCTGTGGTCCACAAAGGGCAAGACCAAGAATCCCTAAAACTAAGAGGTGTCCATGCAATCAGATGAAGAGAACAGTAAAAGAATGAAGCATTTACCACAAATGTGAGATTCCTGGTGTTTCCAAACATTCCTCCGGGATAAGCAAGATTGTTGCTCAAGCTTTAGTCATGGAGCCAGGCCAGGCCCCTGACTCAGCCAGCAGCCTGTGCCTCCCATTTCCCTGGGAGGGATTGTGCTCCAGAGCACACCTTTGAGGCACGGGGGCTCCTCACTGCTAGCCCCTCTCTCACCTAGCTCACTGACCTGAAATTCCACCTCAGAAGAATGGAGATCCTTATTCCAAAGCTAACACTCCTGGGAGAAAAACAACAGCTTTTATCAGCCATTTACACCTCAGTGCAAATGTGTTTATCAGGCCTTGGCCAAGAGGGGCTTTTATTTTATTTTTATTTTTTTTGGAGAATAGGAAGTGAAATTAATCAAGTGCAAACACTATCTGGGAATGAAGACAGTAAGTGGGGAAGCCCCAGAGGGACACAAAGGAATGCAGGGTGCCCTGAGGTGTAAGGAACTCAAACCTGGTCATCTGTGGGAGAGGATGAAGGGCTGATCCAAACTCCTTAGGATCAAATGGGGGAAAGGAAGACTCAAGCAATTACCCACGTGTAGGATCCCAGCTCTGTCTCTCCAGGCCCAAGGAACAGGGGTTTGGGCCTGGACTCTGGTTTGTATAGCGGGTCTGTCTTCTCTCAGGAAAAAAACAATCCCATGAGCAAGTAGGACCTCACCTCAAGTTGGGGTGTTTACCTCTGCTGCCCAAAGGAGGAAGCAAACACCTGCCTCACCAGACATTGGGAAGCCTGGTTTCACCTGAGTCCTTCACAAGCTTGTCTACTTAGTCACCCAGATTTTCTGCATTCAAAGAAAGTGAATGGTGTTTGCCTAAGAAAATGTGATATTGTACCCTGGGAGGAAG
The DNA here is from genome assembly GCA_004024765.1 of Zapus hudsonius. Classification (NCBI taxonomy): domain Eukaryota; kingdom Metazoa; phylum Chordata; class Mammalia; order Rodentia; family Dipodidae; genus Zapus; species Zapus hudsonius. The sequence goes on from PVHP010006610.1 coordinate 45,871, forward strand.
AGGGCCTTGACTTAGGGACTCACCAGCTACTGTTTCAGACCTATCAACAAGGTGATTCCCCTCCCCCAAGCCTGCCAAGATGAATACTTGCCTGTGTAACACAAGGATTTCACAGCATTGACCAAGATTTACAGCCCTGAGTTATTGGTTGCATGGGAGGGTGGGGACCCCTAAAGGAGATCCTAATCCAGAGACATACTTATCTTCTTGATGAGAAATTACTCACACTTGGAGGACACTGAAGTTACTGATGATAGACCCACAAATGCTGGGCTGGCCATGAACGATGATGATCAATCATAGTGAGTTGAGAAAGACATTTACATTAGTGATATATATATATATATATATATATATATATATATATATATATATATATATATATATATATATATATATATATATTATATATATCCAGCTTTTCATGTTTAGGGTGTAGATATTTAGATCTATTTAAAAATATGTGCTTGGGCTAGAGAGATGGCTCAGTGGTTAAAGGCTCTGGCTTGTAAAGCCTGCTGACCTGGGTTCAATTCCCCAGTACCCACATAAAGCCAGATGTACAAAGTGGTGCATGTGTCTGGAGTTGGTTTGCAGTGGCAACAGGCCGTGGTGTGCGCTCTCTCTCTCTCTCTCTCTCTCTCTCTCTCTCTCTCTCTCTCTCTCTCTCTCTCTCCTCTCTGCTTGCAAATATATATTCAAAGAACAGAAGTGAAAGATTTTCACATGGCAGTTTTCAGGTTACTGTGTGCTAAAGACATAGCTGAAAATGCCTAAAAGAGAAGGCTGTACCTCTCTTTAATTCTTTAATTCTCACTCTCTTCTTTTGCACTCTGGGCAGGAAAATGTCCATATCAGGAACCAGTGTTACAGACCCTTTGTGTTGTTTGTTTGGGTTTGGGTTTTTGGAGACAGGATCTCCCTGTGTATCTTAGGCCTGGAACTCCTGAGCTTGGCCTTGATCTTGTGACAACCTCCCCGCCGTAGCCTCCAGGGTGCTGGAATCAGCACTCATGCCGCTCTGACTGGCTGTGAGTGTGAGTTTAGTGAATTCGGCAGCCCAGTATCAAGTCACTTCGCCCTGTCTCAGTGACTCACTAGCCAGCCCTCAAAGTCACAGTCATACCTTGTCCATCTTTCCGGTGCCACAAGCAGCCTACTACAGAGAATGCCTGTTTCTTAAAAACAAAACACAGTGAGACTAGCTTTGTTTGTGCCATGAACTATCAAATTATATCTCTCTTCTGAGAGAAGGGCTGGTTATGAGATGTTCTTTGAAACTTGTCTGCAGCACTGAAAGTCCCCCACCTCCCACACTTAAGTTCTAACGTTTTGAAAGAATACATCATTTCTAGTTGGATGGGTCTCCAAAGCTGAGAACACAGTGTAAAGGATGGGTGCCATATTTCACTCCGCGGAGCAGTCACAGTTTTGCCTTCGACATGGTTTTAGCATAAAGTAAATTGTGTTTCCAGGATCTCTGCCAAACACAACAATACAAATAACGATGACCCAAACCAGCAAAATGCTAGTGAACCAGAAGTGATGATGTTTCATAAGAAAGTCCCCTAAGCGATCTAAATAGGCTTTGGTTTTACTTGAAGATTAATTAATTAAAGTTGGCTGAACCCCAGCATACGAAACTGTACTCAAGGAGAGAAGTTAATAGAATTCTAATGAGCATACAAATAATCCCTTAGTGTGTCTTAGTGCAAAGAGATGTATTTCAACCACCACTGATTCTGAATATGGAGCTTGGACAAGGCTGTCTCCTCCCCCTCCTTTCTTCACTTCCTTATTTATGGTGTTAGCTAAAGAGTAACAATGCCCATAATCTCCATATTATTCCATTTCTGGACTATAGGAATTTCTAGCAGGACATCATCTCAGCATGAAATCACTCATCAAGCATTAATATGAATTTGCTTTCCCAATATTCTTTTTTTAAAAGATCTTTGGCCTCTGTTCTAGAGGCTTTCTTTTTTTAATATTTTATTTATTCATTTTCAAGCAGAGAGATACACACACATACAGAGAGAGAAAGAGAGAGCACCAGGGCCACCACCTTGTGGGTCTGGCTTATGTGGGACCTGGGGAATTGAACCCGGGGCCTTAGGCACTGGAGGCAAGTGCCTTAACTGCTGAGCCATCTCTCCAGCCCTTCCCAATATTCTTGAACGAAGTGAAGCAGGTTAAAGGTTTAGAGGAAGACGACTACCATTTTACTTCACACGAGAACTATTTCAGGCTGGTACACAATTGTTCTCATGTAATTCTCACAACACTGTGACATACGTACTGTCGTCTCTATTTTCTGTAAAGAAATTTAAGTTCAGAAAAGTAAAGCAAATCACTAAAGTCCAACTCTAAGGCTTGAAGCCAGAAAGGACACAATAGAGTGATAAGAAAAGTGTTTTGGGGCTGTGGAGATGGTTCAGTGGTTAAAGGCTCTTGCTTGCAAAGCCTGCAGGCCAGGGTTTGATTTCCCAGTATCTTATAGGTCAACCTCTCATTGCTGCCACAAAGCACCTGACTAAAAGCAGCTTGTGGGTACAAAGGGCTTATTTTGGCTTACGTTGAAGGGGAAACTCCATGAAGACAGGGAAAACGTGGCATGAACAGAGGCCAGCCATCACCTCCTGGCCAACATCAAGTGGACAACAGCAACAGAAGAGTGTACAAACCATGGCAAGGGGAAGCTGGCCACAATACCCATAAGCCTGCCCCCAACAACACACCTCCAGCAAAGCTCAATTACCGCATTGCCACCAGATGGGGACCTAGCACTCAGGACACATGAATTTATGGGGGACACTGACTAGAGCCACCTCAGCCAGTATCCAGGTAAAGCCAGAAATATAAAGTGGCTCAGGCATCTGGAGGTTGTGTGCAGTGTCAAAAGGCCCTGATGCACCCATACACTCTCCTCTCTCTTACAAATAAATTAAAATAAAAGAAGAAGAGTATTGCTGTATATGGATGTTGAGAACACAGGCATGTCAGACAGGAACCACAGAGGCAGGGGTCCCATAATCCCTTCAGACGGCAGGACCCTGGTTAATCTAAGAACCTCGCTTCACCGTCTCTCACATTACCACACTGGGGAATCAAACATCCAATACCTGAAGCTTTGGTAGACAAACCACATCTAAACCCTGGTAGCCAGCCAAGCTCCTTTGAGACACCCGCGTGGATTCCAGCTTCATAAACATTATACCTGTACTACGTAAGGTTGGCCAAAATCAGAAAGAAAAACTTATAAGCAATACAATAATATAAAATAATTTCAATTTAGATAATTAAATTGTTATAAATTTAAATACTTTTTATTGAGGTTAAATTCTTGTAATATAAAGCTGAGTCAAAATCACTATGTTATTGGAATGAAATTCATATTAACAAAAACACTTACCATTTTAACCATTTTCAAGTGTGCAGTTGTGAGGTCACTGGCGTGTTGTGACAAGGCAATGGATAGGTTGCAATCCTCAGAACCCTTTAATAACATGCTAACATCTGATAACCTGCTTTTAAAAAAAGAATAATTAGAACCCCTGGTAAATAAGTATACAATATGAATTTGATCATATATGTGTAATATATGAATAATTATACACACATATATATGTGTATATATATATTTGATTTTGTTTGGGCGGGTTGTGGTTTTTCCTTTTTTTTTTTTTTTTTTTTTTTTTTTTTTTTTTTTTTTTTTTTGGTTTTTCGAGGTAGGGTTTCGCTCTAGCCCAGGCTGACCTGGAATTCACTATGTAGTCTCAGGGTGGCCTTGAACTCATGGCAATCTTCCTGCCTCTGCCTCCCAAGTGCTGGGATTAAAGGCATGCGCCACCACGCCCGGCCGGTTTTTCCATTTATTTTTGAACAAAATTTCTACTTATGTCATGACAACTTATCTTCTTAAGGAAATATTTAAGGAAAACTGAACTCTTCAAACCATTCTTCTGGTTGAGGACCAGTACTTTCTTTGTACACAAGGTCATGCCACATGGCCCAGGCTGACCTTAAACTAGTCATGCTCTCAGCCAGCCTCCCACGTGCTAAGAAGACAGTATAGTCACCACATCTGACATCAGGCATAAAATCCTCTTCAAAATTCATGTTGGTTTTTAAGGTGTTAAGAGGGTGGAAATTTAGATCCAACTGAGGTGCTCTGGGTGTTTCGAGGTGGGTCCTTTGGGAGACGACTAGGGCTAGACACAGTCTTTAGTGTGGAGTCCCCAGTATTGAATTCTGGTGGGTTTGTAAAAAGAGGAAAAGAGAGGTGTAAGTGTCCCTTGTCCCTCACTGTAGGACTCTGCCAATAAGACCTTCACCTGGTGCAACCTTGGCCTTGAACGTCCAGAACCACAAGTCAAAATAAACTTTCCTTTGTATCTTCCCCAGCCTGTCATAGTATGGAATTAGCAGCAGAAAATGACAAACACAGATGGAAAAGGCTAAGAAGGATCTTATGGTCCTGTGAAGAGCTTGTAGAAGAGAGAGACTGGGGAAAAAATGTAATAACCTACGGACCGTGGCCCTGCTGGGACTTTGAAGGCAGAGTCTGATGACAGTTTCTAGAATCTGAGCTGTTCTTTCCAGCCTATCCTGTCTTCCTCCATGACTGGGATGTCCTGGGCTTAGGAAAACACCTTGTCTTCATGCAGCTCGGGATTCACTTCCAGGCTGAGCCCGAGACTGAAAGGCGATGGACCGCGCAGGCTGTCTGCACAGAGGACTAAGGAAGACGCGCAGAGGTGGGCAACAGCTGGGAGGGCAGAACAGCCTAGCAAGTGCAAGGTCAAGTGTTAGTCTCCTGGTCACTGCTAAGGAAAGACATAGAGGACAAAGCTGAGGGCTGTGGAAGCCCTTACGTAGATTGCTTGGCTTTCAGATGAGGACTCTCGTGAGAGTCCAGTGTGGGAGTGGACATGTGCCATCAGGTGCCCTGAGATCTGCTCCCAGGTCACTTGTGCAGAGACCCACTGTGTGCCCCAGAGGTGACACTGCCCTGGAGGATCCCTGCCACCTACGAATCCGTTTCTAATGACTCCCATCCCAGGCTCTTCATTCAGAAGAGGTTACCAAGCAGCAAAACAGAGCACCCACCTGGCGATACAAACCCCTTATGCCTAACAGAATGTCAGGGAGATATCCAGCCACTTGGCCTGAAGACAAGGAATCTCTCTCTCTCTCTCTCTCTCTCTCTCTCTCTCTCTCTCTCTCTCTCTCTCTCTCTCACACACACACACACACACACACACACACACACACGCTGCACAGATAGTATTAGTTGAATATTCATTTTTTCTGAAGGCTCAGCATATACTGTGTTTATGACTACTTACTATGATTAAGGCAAAAAATAGTTCTCATTTGAAAATGTAAGAATATGGGCTGGGATGTAGTTCAGAGTGTTTCTTCACAGGCGTGAGGCCCTGCGTTCAATCCCCAGCATCACACAAATAAAGGAAAATGCACGTAAACACAAAGCAAACACTAGAGGAAACCATCATCCCTGTACAAATTACATGACACATGTCACCGATGCTTTCTTCTGTGTGACAGCGCATTCCCCTGCTAGCTTGAGGCAATCAGATGAACTGAGGAGACTAGGGTCCACAGACATTGAACTTCCTTCCAATAACTGCCAGAAGTCTTTATTTTTCTTCCTGAAAACTTTGTCACAAGCGTTCCTTGTGGTCCCTTCATCCACCTCTTTATTTCCCACACTCCTCCCTGGCTTCCAACTCCGCACGACTCAGAAGCCTCTCTTGTTAAGTGGCCATGATGGTTCCTGTCCAAGCCAATGCTCACTTCTCTGTCCCCATCCTTCAGGCTTCTTGAGAGCTTGACACTGCTGAGCTCCCTAACTTAACACATGTTCTCACTTTGGCTTCTGGAGTTCTGAACTCATTTGACTTTCCTCTCTTGCTGGCCACTCCGTCTCAATTCCCTTCCCCTCTATGCCTCTTGTCAAAGTAGGAGAGTCCTGAGCAGCCTTGGCTCCTTCCTGGTCTCAGTCTATAGTCTTTCCCTCCCACCTGACCTAAATCACACCCAGAACTCTGTATCTTTAGTCTTGACCCCACCACCACCACCACATTCTGGGCTCAGATGTCCAGTATCGACTTGATTTTTGCGTCTACCGGGCACTTCACTCTGGCCATCCTCACAGAACCTCGCTTTCTCCTTCCATGTATCTTGCTCTGTTTTCTACTTCTCAGTGATCACATCAATGTCCAACCAGCAAAGCCGTTCTATCTACCAAGACAATGACCTTCTCATTGGTCTTCCTGCCTCAAGTCATTAAAAATCCTCCCAGGGCTTCTCACCTCAAAATATAAGCCCAATTCTGATGGTAACCTGGACTGTCCCCACACATTTACCCGTCTGACCTCGTCTCCTCCCATTTCCTCTCTCATTCCCTCCACTCCCAGACAGCCTACGCCTGCTCCTTCACCACCCTTCTCGAACACGCCATGGGCACGAGCTCCCACTTCCTGCCTCTGTACATGCTGTTTCCTCTTCCTGGGGTTCAGCATGGCTTAGGTCCTCATTTTCTTGTTCAGCTGTGACCCCATCAAAGAGGACCCCCCAGATGTCTTATCTAAGTATAACCATCCATGTCCCTCCATCCTCTCATAGCATCTTCCTTTTCTTCAAAGCCCTGTTCCTAGTTTTCAACTGATTTTTATTTATTTGCAATCAGTGCATAGAGAGAAGAGAGCCAGACAGATCGGGCACAGCCAGGGCGCCCTGCTGCTGAAAATGAACTCCAGATGCATGTGTCACTTTGTGCATCTGGCTTTACTTGGGTACTGGGGATTCAAACCTCGGACATCAGGCTTTTCAGACAGGCTTCTTAACTGCTGAGCTCCCAGTTGCTATTAATACAATGTGTTATTTATTCATCTGTCTCTCCTTGAGAGGGGGAAGGGTTCACAGAGGGAGGCCTTAAGCTGTCTCAAGTGCCCGGCACCTAACAAGCATTAAATCAATATTTATTGAGTTAATACATCTTTATCTGTCTTCCCCACTCCTCATACTCAATTCATGTGAAAAACCTTTTCATCCATTCACAAGCTCTGACCGAATTTAAGCCATGATCCAAGTACACTATATAAATATTGGCACTGTTCTTATTATTACTGTATGAACATTGGAGCTATTCATCAATTATGTATTAAAGTGGATTAAACCTGGTAGCTTTAAAAATAAGTTTTTTGGTTTCTAGTAAAACAGTCCTAAATCTTAGAAATAATTAAAGATTGTCAGTATATTAGCCAGGCTAATGGGTGTGGTAGCATGCTTAACCAGAAATTCAGAGGATTAAATCAACAAAAGTATATTTTGCATTTATTTCGCTGTTCAAGAAAGGTATCGGGACAGTATTTCCCACAGTGATTTCTGGTTTCATATCCCTTCCACCTAGGCTTCTCTTAGCCCTAACCATCAAATCTTGTCCACTGGGATTTCTTACTTATCTATCAGCATGAGGAAGAGCAAGTCAGGGTCTCCTTGGCTATTTTTGCTGGGTGGAGTAGAACAGAGGGAGAACAGGCCAAAAAATGGATGATAGAACTTTCATTCACTGTGGTGGTTTGAATCAGGTATCGCCCATAAGCTTATGCACTCTGAATGGTCTGCTCCCAGCTGGTGGCAATTTGGGAGATGGAGCCCAGCTGGAGGAAGTAGATTGATGGGGGGGGGAAACCTTAAAATTTATTAATCCCAGCTTGCCAGGTCACGCTCCTGATGCTGTTCTCTATCTGCTGCGGCAGAACTAGTGTCCAGCATTGGCTCATGCCATGCTGTCCCCCACCGTCATCAAGCTTCCCCTGAAGACTGTAAACCAAAATTAAAAAAAAAAATCGCTCCCATCAGCTGCTTTTGGTCAAGTGCTTTAACACAGCAATGCAAAAGTATCACAACACGCACCTTTCATTAACCAGAGCTAATCATAAGGCTACAACTTAAGAGTGAGGGACCTGAGTGCACCACCTGCTTCACCGTTTCATGAGCAGTGGCCATTTGCCATCCAAATAAGTCTGAGCATCACCTTGCAGGTGTTTGATGTTTACAGAAGTTGATAAACCAACCCTAGGCAGGGAAGACCCCAAAGATCCTGATCCTATCAGAGCACATGAGTGGAAACCCTGCTAGAACTCTCAATTCCCTCATGAGCCATCATGTCTTTCAGTGTTCATGGGAGTACAATATTTGGGCCCAACTCTGTTGATAACGTGAGCCCCAAATCATCGCCTTCAGCAACGAACTTGTGTCTCTAAGCTCCAAGAACTAGTTTCCCATTAAGACAGATGTATGATGGGTTGATCCAGGAGTCCCCCACAAAGGAATGTTCGGAATGGTCGACCCCCAGCTATGGCAGTTTGGGTGTTAGGACCTTGTGGGACTTGTGTTGTTGGAGGGGGGCAGGCTTATGGGGATATAGCCAGCTTCCCCTTGCCAGTGTTTGGCACACTCTCCTATTGCTGTTGTCCACCTGATGTTGACCAGGAGGTGATGTCCACCCTCTGCTGATGCCATCATTTCCCTGCCATCAAGGAGCTTCCCCATCTGTAAGCCAAAATAAAGCCATTCCTCCCATCAGCTGCCTTTGGTCGGGCTCTTCGATGCAACAATGAGAAAGCTGACTACAACAACAGATGAGCTCTGAGAGCCAGTTTTAAATCTTTTTTAAAAATTTAATTCGCTCATATTTATTTTATTTCTATTGTCAATATCTTTATTATCTATAATTAGATACATTGTATGAGCAAATCTTATGATGGTACCCCCATTTCCTTCCTCTCTGTCCCCAACCCACTGGGGTCCCTCATCTTTCTCATGCTTTCTGAAGTACAGACTAAAGTTCTTCTTGGACTTTGCCTATTTCTGCTGATTGTACATAATTATGTCCAACATCATAGAACATAGCCAATGTGAATTAGTTATGAATAGCTTGGGCAGGGTTGGAATGACTTCAAATGGACAGCTGTGCTCTGATCATACAAGAAGAGAATATTCTTAAATTTATTGTGAATTAAACTAATGAGGGCTGGCTACACATCTCATGGAGAAAAATGTTTCCTTTTTTCTAGTCTTTCTTGGTTTAACCCTATTCTCCTTGAATTTAGTCTGTGATCTGAATCTCAGCACTATTTCACTAGAACAAGTAGTGGAAATCACAGGGCCACAGGCGCAAGAAGCAGGGGTGGATTTAAGAGGGATGTGGAATCTTATAAACAAAATGAAAAGATCTGCACCCCGATTTCATTCCAGTAATAAATATGGGCAAGTGTTAGGTTTGGTGGCACAGGCCTATCATAGCTCTCAGGAGAGAAAGTCGGGGGGATCAGGAGTTCCAAGACAGCCTCATTTACAGCATGAGCTACAGAAGATTCTGTGAAGAAAGAAAGGGAAGAGTGGGAGGAAGAAAGGGGGGAGGAAGAGAGGAAGGGAGAAAAGGAAAAGGGAAGGGAAGGGAAGAGAAGGAAAAGGTAGGAAATTATTGGCTCATATTTTCAGAAGTCTGAAACTGAGCTCTTTATCTAGAAAAAGCTTTTTATGCTCCATTATTTCACGGTGGAAAGGCAAAGAGAGAGCTAGAGGGCCAGCAAGGAGAGGTGAATCCTCTCCCATGATTAAGAACCCATTTCCATGATAATGATGTCAAGCCACTCAGTGGTGCCCTGCCCCCACCACTCACTCCCAGCACATGAACTTGGAGGGCCACATCCAAACTATGATGTAGGCTGAGGAGTCCAGGTTTGAAGTCATCAGGAAAAAGGGACAGAGTGTAGGGTCTTCGCTGGAGAGAGGGATGATGAAAGTGATGATGAGCCTGGCAACTATCTGAGAGGGATGAGTTGAAAGTGACAAGGCCATCGTGGTAATTTACATGGGATGTGATAGGGACTTGGCTCTGAGACCCAGGGACCAAGCCAAGAGATTCTGCAGAGAAAGGAAAGGGGGTTTGTGAGTGACTGGGCCCAGAGAGTAGAAGAAGGGAAAGGGATGAATGAAACCCCTGGGGACCAGGACAGTGTGGTGGCACCGAAGACAAGGAAACTTATCTGGTACATGACACACTTTTTTCAGATTTAATTTTTCAGCATTTATTCCTGGGTTAGACATGGAATATTTTTTTTTAATTTCGGATTCTAAGACACATGGTTAAAATTAAGGCTCATATTCTTATTGGCTTTCGTTTCATATAACTGAAATTTACAAGGTTGGGGGGGTTGAACATACATATCAAAATAATATATTGTCGCCAGGTCATGTTTTAATCTTTAACAGAACAGTGCTACATATAATCAAAACATGTTACTAGAAGAGACAATTAAAGCTTTAGTAAGTACGGCTGGCAAAAGATTGATCTTTTAACTATCGTGGAAACCTTTTACCTGGAATTTTTTAGTCTTTTTTAAATAGTTACTTCTGTGGCAAATAAGAAGAGGTTCATCAAATATCAAGATTCAAAGAAAATAGACATTCAATCCAGAGTAAACTACTTTTCTACACAAGAAAAGACGTCTTGAAAAACCTGGCAGAGAGCTGGGGAGATGGTTCCCTGGTTAAAGACACTTGCTTGCAAAGCCTGTTGGCCCAGGTTTGATTCCCCAGCATTCACATAAAATCAGACACAAAAGTGGCATATGCTTCTAGTAAGTTGCTTGCAGTAGCAAGAGACCTGGCATACCCATATATATGTGCACGTGCATGCGCACACAGGCACGCACACACACACAAATGCACGTGCCCAAATACATAATGTTTAACAAACTCTGACAGAGAGCAAAGCAAGCAGATTTTAGGAAGAGAGAAGGACCTAGATGTGAAGTGAATGAAAACTTGAAGATCTGCCAGGAAGGAACAAAGCACAAGACTAAACCCACCCGTGAGCAGAGGGTGCCGAGCAAGCAAGTTGTAAAAAGTCAAAGTAGACTGGAGATGTATGATTAGCATGGAATAGAATCAATTAAAGTGTTTGGCAGAGAGATTTTACTTAGCCTTTGCTATTGTCAAATGTGCAATCTTTTCTCAGACTCCTGAGCTTCCAGTTTACTAGAAAAGTTCAACCATCATGGTGCATAACTCTCAATGCTACGGAGGTAGGAGAGGGCCAATGGGAACACAGATCCATTCCTCATGGAAAGAAGTGTGTTCAGATGCACATAGTATTCCCACCAAGATGCCTTCTGGATACCAAGTTCATGCCCACGGAATAATGCTACTCTCACTTTGGGTTAGAGAAGCTTCTCTTTTTCAGATGGCGGTGACCACTGGGCTGACTCCAAACTCAAGTAAAATTACACGGTTCACCAAATTTGGATGCATAGACACAATTATAGGAGAAAGTTGAGAGATTATTTGGAATAAAGGGATATATAAAACTTCAGATGGCTCTCCAATATTTAATCTCTTCTCTTCTTGCTCAGTAGAGAATTCCCAAATGTTATCAGTGCAAGCAGCTACTAAAAGAAAATCTATTTCCCAGCCTTTTTTTTGCAACTGAGGTATAGCTGAGTTTTGGCCAATGGATAGATAGGCAAGAGATGTATGTGCAATTTCCCAGAGGGTGCCCTGCTCATTCTCCTCACCCTCTTGATCTGTGATTGCTGGGGTTGCCACCTGAAATCATAAAGTAAAAGACACATGTTGCCAGGTATGGTGGCTGGCACACACCTGTCATCCCAGCACTCAGGAGACCGAGACAGGAGGATTACAAGTATGAGGCCAACCGAGCCAGGCATGGTGGCATACACCTTTAATCCCAGCACTCGGGAGGCAGAGGTAGGAGGATCACCATGAGTTCAAGGCCACCCTGAGACTCCATAGTGAGTTCCAGGTCAGCCTGGGCTAGACTGAGACCCTACCTCGAAAACAAAAAAACAAAAAACAAGTATAAGGCCAACCTGTTCTCCATAGCGATACCCTGTCTCCAAAAAAATAAATGAAATGAAACAGAAAACACATGTTGAGCAAAGTGATGCAAAACTGTATTAGGAGCCTGTGTCCCTTATGGTGAGAAAGCCTTATACCAACCACAGATAGTATTTACTGAAAAGTGATATGACCTTCTGCTATGCAGTAGAAGTCTGTCTGACAATTACCTGACATAGTTCTCTTTGTGAAAACCAGAATTTGCAGAAAAACAGAAGCAGGATGAGCTTAACCCAAGATTGATGGGTAGAAGGGTTCTTGCATTGAGCATACCCATCAAAACATTATGTGCTTGCTTTGAGCAAACCTTTTTTAAATTAGTCAATTAATTTGAGAGAGGCAGAGAATGGGCATGCCAGGGCCTCTTGCCACTGCAAAAGGCATGCACTACTTTGTACAACTGGCTTTATGTGGATACTGGGGAATCGAACCCAGGCTGTCAAGCTTTGTCAGCAAGAACCCTTTAACCATGGCGCCTTCTCTCCAGCCCAGCTTTTGGCAGTTCTTGTAGTGCTATCAAAGTATGGTAGTATTTTCCTACACTGAAATTTCACACTTCAGTCATGAATCTGTAGCAAGAATAAGCCAAACCCCAGTGAGACAAAACTAAAATTGTTAATGAAAGTGAATAAACCACAGACCCAGCCAAGTAGAAAAATGGTGGACCTCATTTGATTGACTGATAAGTCTGATAAGGTGGGAAGCCTGTGTGGACATCAACCAAGCAACTGTTCTTCACGGTTCAAGAGGGAATGCTGTGGTCTTGGCTTTGAGTTCCAGATAACAATTTGCATAGAAAATATTTTCATAGGAACCACGATGTAATAATGATTACAACACAACCTAGTTCCACATTCTGGCAGAAAACTCAAACGATTATGCACTTACTCAAGTTTTAAAAAGGGAACTGTGACTTAACCCACAATAATAAATTGGGAACAGCAATACCAACAAAAGAAACATTACAATGGAATCATATCAAGAGAAATTAATTGAGAACCTAGGTTATTGCTTAAACATTACTAGAAGCCCAAGGAAAGTATTTGTCAAGAAGGGAAAAAATGATATGACACAAATAATGAAAAAGAAGCATAAAAACAATGTTAGGAGAAATGCCTCATTTTTGTTTTGTTTTTATCGTTATTCACGTGTACGTGTGTGTGTGTGTGTGTGTGTGTGTGTGTGTGTGGTGTGCATGCATGTGTGTGCATGTGCATGCACTCATACATGTGAAGGCCAGAGGTCTCCCTCTATGCCTCTCTATGTTATTTATTGAGACAATTTCTCACATTCAAACCCAGAGCACCTATTACACTAACCTAGCTAGCTAGCTGCCCCCAGGGATCTCCTGTCTCCACATCCCAAGTACTGGGATTATAGGTGCGTATCACTATGCTCAGCATTTATATGGGTGCTGGAGATAAAAACTCAGGTCTTCTCACTTGCAGGACAGGCCTTTACCAACTCAGCCACCTCCCCACTCCCCTTTGATTTCTTTTCTGTAATGTAAAGATTGTCCAAGAGCTGGAGAGATGGCTCAGTGGTTAAGGCACTTGCCTCCATTGCCTAAGGCTCCTAGTTCAATTCCCCAGGACCCACATAAGCCAGACCCACAAGGTGGTGGCCCTGGTGCTATCTCTCTCTCTCTCTCTCTCTCTCTCTCTCTCTCTTTCTCTCTCTGTATCTCTCTGCTTGAAAATGAATAAATAAAATATTTTTTAAAAAAAGATTGTCCAAGTGGGAGAGACAGAGAGCTACACAGAGTTTGGAGGAGAGGTACAAACCAGTTAGAAAGTGCTATACAAAACTGGGCATGGTGGTGCACACCTTTAATCCCAGCTCTTGGGAGGCAGAGGTAGAATTGCTGTGAGTTTTAGGCTACCCTGAGACTACATTGTGAAGTTCAGGTCAGCCTGGGCTAGAGTGAGACCCTGCCTCAAATGAAAAAAACAAAGGAAGGAAGAAAGGAAGGAAAGGAGGGAGGAAGGAAGGGAGGGAGAGAGGGGGGAA
>PVHP010006611.1:0-59828 GCA_004024765.1 Zapus hudsonius
TTTTTTTATATTTTATTTATTCATTTCAAGCAGAGAGATACAGAGAGAGAGAGAGAGAGAGAGAGAGCGCACCAGGGCCACCACCTTGTGGGTTTGGCTTATGTGGGTCCTGGGGAATTGAACCCGGGGCCTTAGGCACTGGAGGCAAGTGCCTTAACCACTGAGCCATCTCTCCAGCCCCAATTCCCTTCTTTAAGAGATAGAAATTAGCTGGGCATGGTGGTGCACGCCTTTAATCCCAGCACTCGGGAGGCAGAGGTAGGAGGATCAGCATGAGTTCAAGGCCACCCTGAGACTACACAGTGAATTCCAGGTCAGCCTGGGCTAGAGCGAGACCCTACCTCGAAAAAACAAAAACAAACAAACAAAAAAAAAAAAACCCTGCTAAGATTAATAGAAAGAGTCTCTGCTTGCAATGATTGATAGGTGTTCCTTCAAATTTTGACTACTTATCCCCTCTCTTGATTTTGGAGAAAAGTTCTTACTAGCCTTGAACCCCTCCTACCTCAGCAGCCCAAGTGCTGGGATTGAAGGTGTGTGCAACTCCTGTCTATGTGGATACCACCCTACCGCAACTCACTTTTCCTCTGGCCCAGATGGGATGGTGATATAGCAAGACATTTGGTTTGGTTTTTGGCATTTCTTATTTTTGTTAGTGAGTGTCATGGTTTGATGCAGGCGTCCCCCACAAACAAATGAATGTTTTCTGATAGATCGATCCTCAGCTGATGGCAGTTTGGGCTTTACAACCTCGATGGAGCTGTGTTGTTGGGGGCAGGCTTATGGGGGTTATAAGCCAGCTTCCCCTTGCCAGAGTTTGGCACACCTTCCTGCCGCCGTTTGCAGTGCTGTGGCAGAGGTGATGTCCAGCCCTCTGCTCATGCCATCGTTTTCCCTGCCAGAATGGAGTCTCCCCTCGAGTCCGTAAGCCAAATAAACCCATTCCTCCACGAGCCGCTTTTGCTTGGTTCTTTCTGTGCAGCAACTAGAAAGCTGACCGCAACAGTGAGTTTGCAAATAAGCAAAATGTAGGGGAGCAAAGACGAAAGTGCTGCTCTGGGGACAGCAGCTCTAGGTGTCATAAACTGAGTGTGATGAAGCCATCCAGGCGCTTGCCTGCAGAGCCTAATGACGCGAGTTCCAGTCCCCAGTACCCACGTAAAGCCAGATGCCACAAAGTGGTACATGCATCCAGAGTGTGTTTGCAGTGGCTGGAGGCCCTGGAGCGCCCATTCTCTCTTCCATCTCTCTGCTTGCAAATAAATAAAAATATTTTTAAAAATGGTGCTGGGCCCATATTCTCTCTCTGTCTGCCTCTCTCTCTCTCTCAAATAAATAAAAAAAATTAAAAAAAAAGGCTGAAGAGATGGCTTAGCGATTAAGGCATTTGCCTGCAATGCAGAAGGACCAGAGTTCAATTCCCCAGTGCCCATGTACAGCCAGATGCACAAGAGGGCGCATGTGTCTGGAGTTCATTCGCAGTGGCTTGGAGGCCCTGGTGTGTCCATATTCTCTCTCTGTCTGCCTCTCTCTCTCAAATAAATAAAAAAAATTTAAAAAAAATGGTGCTGGGCCGGGTGTGATGATTCATGTCTTTAGTCCCAGCACTCAGAGGCAGAGGTAGGAAGATTGCTGTGAGTTCGAGGCTAGCCTGAGACTACATAGTAAATTCCAGGTCAGCCTGGGCTAGAGCGAGGCCCTACATCAAAAAACCAAAAAATAAAATAAAATAAAATAAAATGCTGGGACTAAATTACCAACAATTGTGTCTGGTGTCTGATACAGAGATGTAATTAGAAACTTTACAATAGCTTTTGGTCTTAAGTCATGTTTCACTAATATATAATAGCATATATTAAGCTAGAATTGAACTGCCTGTATTGAATTGTATACTAGGACACCACGTGAAGATACCGCAGGGCTTAGGGAAGGACCACATGTGCCAAGCTCATGGTCTCTCACCTCTGTCCCAATTTCTACTACAAAAAAATCTCCTTTTCTGCTTTACATCCTGGATGCTGAAAAGAATTTCATTTCATAAAGAGTGTCAACACGATGAAAGCCTGAAAACAACTGTCCTACCCAGTGCAGGGCAAGAACAGAATGTGGCTCAACCTTTAAGAGGGCTCTTTGGAAATACCTGTGAAGATCTAAGCACTCATAAGTGGGGAGATGGCTCTGCAGTTACAGGTGTTTGTTTGCAAAGCCTGCTGGACTGGCTTCAATTTCCCAGCACCTATATAAGGTCAGACTCAAAGTGGCCCGTTCATCTGTGATCCCAATGTGGCCACAACAGAGGGAAGCAGAGCCAGGAGAATCCCAGCCTCACAGGTCTGACATTCATTGCAGTGGCAAGAGACCTTGCCTCAAAGAAGGTGAAGCACGGACACCTCAGATTGTCGTCTGATCTCCACACATGCCCCCCAATAAATAAGTAAAAGTCATTAAAAAATCTAAATGCTCATTGTATTTGACTCACCAATTTTTACCTCTGCCTTAACCACTGATCAATGAATGAACCAGTTATCAATTAACCAGTGATCAATATAAATGAATATCAATGCAATAATCATTCAAGGGCACAAGGATGTATGCATTGCTAACAACAGCAGAAGGAAAACAATGTGAATATCCATAAATATAGAATTTGTTAGCATAACGATACTCATACTACCCAGTCTTTCAAAAACGTTGAACGAGGCCAGGCATCATGGCGCACACCTATCATCCCAGCACTCGAAAGACTGAGGCAAGAGGATCATAAGTTCCAGGTCTGAGATACATAGTGAACCTTTTCTCAAAAAATAAAAACATCTGGGTGTGGTGCCTTTAATCCCAGCACTTGGGAGGCAGAGGTAGGAGGATCACCACGAGTTCCAGGCCACCCTGAGACCATATAGTGAATTCCAGGTCAGCCTGGGCTACCTGGAAAAACAACACAAAAACAAAAACAAAAAACAAACAAAAACACAAATAACGAGGCAATAAGCAAAAAGAGGGCTCGAGCTGGCAGCCTCTGAGAAGTGCTTCTTGTCTCCCAGCTCTACCTGAGCTACTGTGAAGGGATTCTCCCAAACCAGCCCTGCAAAATCAAAACACGATAACCAGCTGGGCAGCTCTGGAAGAACTCAAGACAGCACCCCACAACCTCCCTCACCCACCGGGGATCGAAGGACATCCAGGGACCCCCCTCTCCCACACAGCACCCAGATTAGCTGATCTGAAGGATGAGCCAAGATGGAACTGGCTTCACCACCCAATGTAGGTGAGATAGAAACTCACCCTGAAAGGTGACAGCGCTGGTTTACACTGGGGCAATTCCCCCAAACTGGGTATATATAGGTTTCACCTGGAAGTGTTAATGGCACCTTGCATATCAGGGCCGGTTGCTAAAAATAAGAATTCAAAAGCCAGCCCACTGCCCAAGGCAGAAGTTACTGAATGTTAGATCTCAGGTAATTTAATATACTTTGCCTTTTAAAAATAATTTGTGTTAGCGTTAACTTTGGATATTTCTTAATTTCCAGTTAATTTTTTTTTTCTTTTTTGAGGCAAGGTCTCACTCTTGCCCACGCCCTTGATCCGGAGTCTGTGGCCCTTGAACTCAGTGATCTTTCTAGAGCCAATGCTCCTGGCCTGGGGCTTTTTTTTTTTTTCCCTCCGTTTATGCTTTTATAGTCCATGCTGGTTTTGTTTGTGTTTGTATATCTCTCAGTTGCATTTCAGGCTTGTTCTGTATTTTTTTTTAATATTTTTTTATTTATTCATTTTCAAACAGAGAGAGAGAGAGAGAGAGAGAGAGAGAAAGATCATACCAAGGCCACCACCTTGTGGGTCTGGCTTATGTGGGTCCTAGGGAATTGAACCCGGGGCCTTAGGCACTGGAGGCAAGTGCCTTACCCACTGAGCCATCTCTCCAGCCCTGTTCTGTATTTTTTTCACCCGGTCTATTATTGAGACCTCTCTACTCCTCTTCCCATGTGTGGGGATGGGCTGATTTATAAGAACTATGAGAATGAAATCTCAGAATTAGCTATGGGAAAGAACTGTGGGAATCTTTCTTATGGACCTTACAGATTAATTTTGTGATATTATTGCTGTGAGATGCTAAATTCCTTACTTATAACTTGCCCTAACATTAATCTTCAAACTATGTACTCCACCAGCCTAAAGCAATGTCACTGGGTTTCCTCTGACTTTGGCCTGCACAGCACAGATGACCCATATTGACAAGCAATGTTCAGATACTCTGGCTGATCTTAAGATCCGCTCTATGCCCCTCTCCTCAGAGGCCTGGGGGGACTCCAGACTCGGAAGAAATGTCCATGTGGAAGAAGGGCTGATCAGAGCCTTGAAGACAGCGAGGTCGGATCTGTCGAAGGCTTAATGTGCTTGTTCTTGGGATCAGAATGCATGTGTGCTCCGGACTGCAGTCCAGCAGGTCACAGCCCTAAATCCCTTCCCTTAACAAATGTTTAAGGATTATCCAAGGTCCAAAGTTCCTTATCTTTTGCTCATAAATGGTATTACTTGTGTATTGCTGGTTTTTGTCTGTGCAATAAAAGTGTCCATGAGTACCCGTGTGCGGAGGAGAGGAAGCCACAGACGTAGTAACATCAGAGCGGCAGTGACAGCAGGTTTATGAATGGCTTAAATCTCTTCGGTTTCCCTCTTCCTCAGGCTGCTGCCGGAGGCAGCTCGCCCACTCCTGAGATCAGGATATCAGGTGTTAGCTCTCTCCTCTCTCAGGCTCTGCTCCTAAGAGGAGTTTGCTCACTTTGGGATAGAAAGGCCCAGAGGAGGCTGGGCGTGCGGGAGGCAGAGGTAGGAGGATCGCCGGGAGTTCAAGGCCACCCTGAGACTACAGAGTGAATTCCAGGTCAGCCTGGACTGGAGCGAGACCCTACCTCGAAAAACAAAACAAAACAAAACAAAAGGTTAGTCTTCTCTGAAATCAGGGCTGTGCCCCCCAAACAGGGCACCCATGTAAAACTCATATACTTTCCATCCTTCCAATTCCTTTCCACATTCTCTTCTCCTATTCCATCCTCTCCATTCTCCATAACCACAACCTTTCATACCCTCAAGAACCTCTGGAATCTGGGGAGCAGATCCTAAGAGCATCTCGACTTCCTTCTCCAGATACGCCAGTCTTCCTCCTAACACACTCTCCGCCCCTCCAGCTTCTAACTAAAGGAGCCCTTGTGCCATTCATTCCAGCCTTGCTCCTGAACTCGCCTGCAATTGTTAAAGCCAAAGGATTGTTAATTCACTACTAGGACATTTGCATAGCAAGCATATCCACCAGCTTGGATCACTTCTGCTGTGGCATAGAAGCCACATCTGGCACCTTGAGCTCCTTACCCTGAATATATAACTTGTGACCTATATGTCTAAGAATAAAGCTGATAAACAGAAAATCCAAGGCACTGAAATAACCCACGATGGAAAATCACAATGTAGTAATATAAGAAAAACAAAACGGGCAACATAACTCCTCCAAAACTTATAAATCCAGCAGCAATGAGCGCCAGTGAGATTGGATTAGATGAAATGCTAGACAGAGAAATCGAAAGAATGATTATATGTATGCTCAAAGAAATAAAAAAAGAAATCAAGAAAATCAAAGAAGAATCCAGACGACCCATGGAGGAGGTTATCCAGTGGAGGGGGAAGGGGAGGACAGCGGGGAATTGGGGATAACAACTCACTGTTTGCCCACTAAATGTTGTAACTCATTATGGACAATAAATTTAAAAAAATAATAATAAAAAAAGAAAATCAAAGAAGAAAACAAAATTCCTGAAGCAATCCCAAGAGAACACAGGAAATCAACTTATTGAAATAAGGAGGTTGAGACAAGATGAGTAAGAAAACATGAATACTGAAGAAAAAAATTGAAATACTGAAAACGAAAAACATAGTAATTAAAACAAAACAAACACCAGTAGAACTCTTCACCAATAGAATAAACCAAAGAGAGAACAGACTGTCTGACCTTGAAGACAAGATGGAAGATTTGGAACATTCCAGCAAGGAGAAAGATAAATTCATCAGAAGGTATGAGCAGGAATTTTTAAGACATTTGGAGCACTATGAAGAAATGAAACCCAGGAATTCTGAACATAGAAAGAGAAGAATGTCAGTCTAAAGGCACAGCATTTTAAACAAAATCTTAGAGGAAAAGTTCCCAAAATGTGAGAAAGAGACGCCAATACAAACTAAGAAGGTATTTAGGACACCAAACAGAGGAGACCAGAAAAGAACCTCTTCTTGTCATATTATTATTAAGTTACTAACTACACAGATCAAAGAGAATATATCACAAGCAGTAAGAATGAGATGCACCTGCTGACACACAAAGACAAACATCAAAGTAACAACAGATTTCTCACGAAACGTTAAAGGCCAGAAGAGCTTGGAATGATGTCTTCCAAGTTCTGAACAACTGTGAACTCAGACCATTATATTCAGCTAAGCTGTCTGATGTCATTGAAGAAAAAACAAGAACCTTCCATGATAAAAAAAACAGGCAAAAGGAGTGCCTGACCACTAAGCCAGCTCTACAGAAATGCTTGAAGGAATACTTTGGACTAAAAAAAAAAAAAGGAAAAGTACATATATGAGGCCACAGAAAAGAATAAGTCAAGCTTGAATAATAATTAAAACAGGAGAGGAATAGAAAAATAGCAAGCACTACAAAATCAAGAATGCTAAGAACTAGCCAGGTGTGGTGGCACACGCCTTTAATCTCAGCACTTGGAGGCAGAGGTAGGAGGATCACCATGAGTTTGAGGCCACCCTGTGACTACATAGTGAGTTCCAGGTCAGCCTGGGCTAGAGCGACACCCTACCTCAAAAAACAAAATAAAACAAACAGTAGCCTGCATCTGGACTCCCTGCGTGCCCACTAGAAATTGTAGCTCCTCCACCTGTGCCATGGGAAGCTGAACTTGGGAGAAGACTCCTTGGTTGCAGATGGTTCATTGGACTGGAAGCCCAGAGCTCTCTCTTGGGATTCTGTGCAGATTACCTATTTTCCTTTTTCACTGGGAACTTGAACTTCTAATATAAAAAAGCCGTTAAACTAAGGCTACTATTTTTATTACAAAATTAGGGCTGGGGAGATGGCTCCATGGTCAAAGGTGTTGGTTGATTGCAAAGCCTGCTTGCCTAGGTTCTAGTCCATAGGACCCACATAAAGCCAGATGCAAAAAATGACCCAAACATCTGCATTCACTTGCAGTGTCAAGAGATCCTGCTATGAGCATACAGGTGCATAAGTAAATAAAACAATATTCTTTTAAAAATTAAAATATCGGGGCTGGAGAGAAGGCACTTGCCTGCAAAGCTTGATGGCCCGGGTTCAATTCCCCAGTACTCACATAAAGGCAGTTGCACAAAGTGACACATGAGTCTGGAGTTGGTTTGCAGTGGCTGGAGGCCCTGGTGTGCCTTATTCTCTTTCTCTCTCTCTCTTTCTCTGTCTACCTCATTGTCTAATAAATAAATAAGTAAATATGTCTACCTTTGTCCCAATTGTTTACAATTTTAGGACCTTTTGTAGGCCTTTCATTTTTATGCTGGTTGACACAAAATTTAAATATTTGAAAGGTTGGCATTTAAATAGAGAATGCTAACTATTCCTGCCCTGCCCTGGCAATTTTTCTATTTTATTTGTTTTGCACTGATTTTCTGCCATCTTCTGGAGAAGAAAGGAAGTGCAGTTAAACACTGGCTACCATTCCGCCTTCTCTGCAGCTGTGGAAACCATACCATTTCCTAACTACTGTGAGCAGTAACAAGCATGGCCCAGCAAGCATCTCTACAGCAAAGTGCAGGGTCTTTAGGGTATATGCCCAGGAGTGGTAGATTTTTTTTTCGAGGTAGGGTCTCACTCTAGTCCAGGCTGACCTGGAATTCACTATGTAGTCTCAGGGTGGCCTTGAACTCATGGCGATCCTCCTACCTCTGCCTCCTGAGTGCTGGGATTAAAGGTGTGTGCCACCACGCCCGGCACTAAGCAAGCTCTTTCTAATGGACATGTCTCTCCATCCTGATCAGTCTCTGTTCTCTTGTCACCTTTCATGATCATGATAAAATGTAGCTCGAAAAATGTGTTTTTCCCTCTGTGGTGGTTTGATCCAGGTGTCCCCCACAAATGAATGTGTTCTGAGTGCTCGATCCCCAGCTGATGGCAGTTTTGGAATTGAAACCTTGTTGGAGGTGTGTTGTTGGGGGCGAGCTTATGGGGGTGATAGCCAGCTTCCCCTTGCCAGTGTTTGGCACACCTTGTTGCTGTTGTCCACATGATGTGGCAAAGGTGATATCTACCCTCTGTTCATGCCATTGTTTCCCCTGCCATTATGGAGTTTCTCCTCAAGTCTGTAAACCAAAATAAACCCATTCCTCCAATCAGCTGCTCTTTGTCAGCAACGGGAAAGCTGACTGCAACAGTTAAATTGCTACTGAGGAGTGGATCGGTTATTGCTGCTAGAACCCTGATTCTGTGGCCTTGGCATTTTGGAAGTTATTTGCAGGAGGAATGTGGAAGGATTTGAAACCTTGGCCTAAGAGATGCCTTGTAGTGCTGTAAGTACAGCTTGATGGATTCTGGTCAGAGTTGAAAGACCCGATTGTAGTAAGAACTATGGACTGTGAGGTTTGGTTTACAAGGGGGAGGAAGAACTTTGTCGTGAGAGGCTTGCTGCGTTCTGCCCGCCTGTGTCCTGAGAACTCATGCAGGGTTGCTTTGCGTGGAAATGGACTGGTGTAAGCAGATGGAGATGGCACAGAAGGAAATGAAATCTTTGAGCCCAAACTGCTGTCTGTTCAGCTGAAATTGGTTGAGAGATCATAAGCATTGAGATTGGGCCAGGTGATCTGCATGGGGGCATCAGGAAAAACTGGACTCTTTGAAGCAAGGGGCCTGAATGTTGAAGGAGGTTTCCTGCTCTTAAAAGTTGGCTTTGGCCGTGTGGTGGCGCACGCCTTTAATCCCAGCACTCGGGAGGCAGAGGTAGGAGGATCGCCATGAGTTCAAGGCCACTCTGAGACTACACAGTGAATTCCAGGTCAGCCTGGGCTAGAGTGAGACCCTACCTTGACAAACAAACAAAAAAAAAAGTTGGCTTTGTTCCCCCTGGATTAACAAATTGGTAGCCCATCTGGTGCTATGGAATATCACAAATGTAGGAAAGAGAGGGTCACCGGATTTGCAACATGATTTTGTTTTCTTAGAAATGGCCATGGGCAGTGTGAAGCAGGCCGACTGGATTACTTGCATAGAGGCCCAATGGAGCCATGAGGATGGGTTGCAGCGGAGACCCACTGAAATGCCAGGACTATGGGATGGCTGCCAAGGAGAGCTGCCAGCACCAGATGGAGTTTTCCAGGACTGTGAGTAGCTGAGCTGGAGGGGCGGAATTGGAACTCGAAGAAACGCGTTACTGGTTATCATCAGATTTGGGGTTAGAGTTTGATGTTTGTTCTGTTTGTTTCAAATCTTGAATTGGTTCAATCTGTCTTTGCTCTGTCCAATGCTATCTTTTACAGTATGAATATTTGTTCTGTACTATTGTTTTTATTTTTTAATATTTTATTTATTTGAGAGAGAGGGGGGGGGAGAATGGGCATACCAGGGCTTCCAGCTTCTGCAAATAAACTGCATCTGGCTTTATATGGGCACTGGGGAATCGAACTCTGGTCCTTCTGCATTGCAGGCAAATGCCTTAACCTCTAAGCCATCTCTTCAGCCCTTTATTTTTATTTTTGTATTATGGCTCAGTTAAAAGACCTTGAATCATAGGGGTGTTTGAACAACATTGAGATTGATAAAAACTATGTGGATTTTTGGAGTTGGACTGGGTGCACTGCATTTCACACCATATATGGTTATTATTTTATGGGGGCCAGAGGTGGAATGTGGTGGTTTGATTCAGGTGTCCCCTATAAATTTATGTGTTCGGAATGCTTGATCCCTAGCTGATGGCAATTTGGGAATTGGAACCTTGTTGGAGGTATGTTGTTTGGGACAGGCTTATGGGTGTTACAGCCAGCTTCTCCTTGCTAGTTTTGGGCACACCTTCCTGTTGCTGTTGTCCACCTGCTGTGGCAGAGGTGATATCTACCCTTTGCTCATGCCAGTTTTCCCTGCCATGATGGAGTCTGTAAGTAAAAAAAATCCATTCCTCTCCTCAGCTGTTTCTTGTTGCAGCAAAGCTGACTGCAACACCCTCTTTAGAAACCCTTCAATGATCTTTGCAGTCCAAACTCTTTCAAAAGTTAATAAGATCACTCACTCAGGGGCTGGACCAGCTTCTTTTAACCATTCCCAGTAACTCTTTTTGTTTTCCCTTCAAACTAGATTTTAAAAATGTACTTATTTATATGTAAGCATATATATATATATATATATATATATATATATATATATATATATATATATATAGAGAGAGAGAGAGAGAGAGAGAGAGAGAGAGGAGAGACAGAGAGAGTGGGTGTCCCAGGGCCTCCAGCCACTGCAAAGAGATTCCAGATGTACGCACCACCTTGTGCATCTGGCTTTACATGGGTACCAGGGAACCGAACTCCAGTCATTAGGCTGTACAGGTAAGTGCCCTAACCACTGAGAAATCTCTCCAGCCCCCCATTAACTCTTGATGCTTATCATGTTAAAGGTCTTTTTCTGGGTCACCATGCACACATGCCCTACAGTATTTTTTTCTGTATTTTTTTTTTAAATATTTTATTTATTCATTTTCAAGCAGAGAGATACAGATAGAGAGAGCGAGCCAGGGCCACCACCTTGTGGGTCTGGCTTATGTGGGTCCTGGGGAATTGAACCAAGGGCCCTAGGCACTGGAAGCAAGTGCCTTAACCACTAAGCCATTTCTCCAGCCCTGTATTTTTGTCAAGGTAGGGTCTCACTCTAGCCCAGGCTGGCCTGGAACTCACTCTGTGTCCCAGGCTGGCCTCAGACACTCACGGAAATCCTCCTCCCTCTGTCTCCTGAGTTGCTGGGATTAAAGGTGTGCATTTTGTAAAAAAAATTCATCCATTTCCCCCCCACCTCCACCCAATTTTCCATGTTGGTGGCATATAGATTTTGATATATGTTCTTGTGATTCCCTCCATTTGTATTTGTTGTGATATCTCCTCTTTCATCTGTAATCTAGGGTCTTTCTCTCTCTTTTGGTCAGTTTGGCTAATAGAGATTTATCTATCACTCTTGTTTATCTTTTCAAAGAACAAGCTTTTTTTTTTTTTTTTTTTTGAGGTAGGGTTTCATTCTAGCTCAGGCTTCCCTGAAATTCACTCTGTAGTCCCAGGTTGGCCTCAAACTCAGATATCCTCCTACCTCTGCCTCCCAAATGCTGAGATTGAAAGCATGTGCCACCACACCCAGCAAGATTTTTAAACTCTTTTTTTTTTAAAATGGGGGAGGTACACAAATGGGTTTTCTTTTTATTTTAATTAAAAAAATTGTTTATTTGAGGGAGAGTGAAAGAGGCAGACAGAGAAAGAGAGAGATAGAGAGAAAGAGAATGGGCACACCAGGGCCTCCAGCCACTGCAATGGAACTCCAGACACAGGTGCCACCTTGTGCATCTGGCTTTAATTGGGTACTGGGGAATTGAATTTGGGTTCTTTTGCAGGCAAATGCCTTAACTGCTAAGCTATCTCTCCAGCCCTTAAACTCATTTTTAGTTGGTTTTTTTAAAATAAAAGGTTGTCCTCTTCTATGCCCTTTGCCCCACCCCAATTCTCCTTGGTGGAGTTAAGAACAAGATTTTGTCTGATCAATGTTTCATTGCTTTATTTCTAATTCATTAATTTCTGCCCTGGTCTTTCCATGTGGTACTTTAGTGTTTATTCTTGTTTTTCCCATGCCTTCAGATGAATCATTTTTTTAATTTGCAGTCTTGCTATTTTTTTAATGTAGGCACTTAGAGCTATAACTTCCCTTATCAGACTACCTTCACTGTGTCCCATAGGTTTTGATATGCTTTTTTCATTTTCAGTTCTAGAAATATTTTGATTTCCTTCATGACTTTTTAAAAAATATTTTATTTATTCATTTTTAAGCAGAGAGAGAGAGAGAGAGAGAGAGAGAGAGAGAGAGAGAGAGAGAGAGAGAGAGAGAGAGAGAGAAGAGAATGCACCAGGACCACCACCTTGTGGGTCTGGCTTATGTGGGTCCTGGGGAATTGAACTGGGGGCCTTTGGCACTGGAGGCAAGTGCCTTAACCGCTGAGCCATCTCTCCAGCCCTCCTTCATGACTTTTGCAATGTCCCATTCATTGTTCAATAGTGCATTGATCCATCTCCAGGAGTTTGTGTATTTTCTATGGAGTCTCTTGTTGATGTCTAGCTTTATTTCATTGTGGTCAGATATAATACATGAAGTTATTTCAATTTTCCTGACTTTTGGAGTCTTGCTTTTGTGCTCCAGTGTATTTTCTGTTTTAGAGAGGGCTCCATGAGCTGCTGAGAAGAGTGTTGAGTCTGTTGAATGGAATGTTCTGTAGATGTCTATTTGACCGATGGTGTCATTTAGCTCCACGGGGTATTTTTCTGTCTACATTATCTGTTTATTGATGACAGTGGGGTGTTGAAGTCACCCACTATTACTATTGCATTCACTATTGTTAGCATTTTAACTATGATGTGACTGGGGGTTTCTTTTCTGGTCCTATTTGGCATTCTGTATGCCTCTTGTCCCTAGATGGACTTCTTTTTCATAAGGTTTAGAAATTTTTCTTCTATAAAAATTTTTTTGAGGTAGGGTCTCACTCTAGTCCAGGCTGACCTGGAATTCACTCTGTTGTCTCAGGGTGGCCTTGAACTCACAGCAATCCTCCTACCTCTGCCTCCCAAGTGCTGGGATTAAAGGCGTGCGCCACCACGCCCATCTTCTATAATTTTATTGAAGATATTTTATGTGCCCTTGACCTGAAATCCCAACATTTGAGAATTGGAAGCAGAATGATTAGAAGTTCAATGCTAGTGTGAGCTGTACAGCTGGTTTGAGACCAGCCTGGGTTACACAAGACCCTGTCTCAAAACAAAACAAAACAAAACAAAACAAAACAAAACAAAACAAAACCCTAAAACAAATACCCATCAGAAAAAGCAGACTTCTGAAGTTTACCTCAGGAAGCAAGATATGAGGAAATAAGAAGAAAAGGGGAACAGTGAATGAATAAGTGTTTGGGAAGGTCACCATGGGGTAAAGTTGAAACTAAATCCTGCTAACATTTTCTGATGAGTCTTCTTTTTTTTTTTTTTTTTTATTTTTTATTTTTTTTATTTATTCATTTTCAAGCAGAGCTATACAGAGATGAGAGAGAGAGAGAGAGAGAGAGAGAGAGAGAGAGAGAGAGAGAGAGAGAGAGAGAGAACCAGTGTCACCACCTTGTGAGTCTAGCTTATGTGAGTCCTGGGGAATTGAACCCAGGGCCTTAGGCACTGGAGGCAAGTGCCTTAACCACTGAGCCATCTCTCCAGCCCCTGATGAGTCTTCTTGAAGGTCTGTTGTAGACAGTTTTGTGTTGCTAGAATGGTCATCCAATCATGCAGTGTTTATGGTAGGAAGGGATTTATGTGAAGCTTCCAGATCCGGGGGATGTTCTATCAATGTTGGAAGAAGCTGCAAACTCAATTTTAGTAAAACACCTGAGTCTATGGGGACACACATTCAAACCACCACAAGGTCTCTCAGAGTTACCCTACAAAGAGCCACTGGTCTACGTACCCAGTAGCTCCCTAGGTCATCCCTCACTGAGAGTGGCTTTCAGCCCTTCTCAGCTATTGCAGCCATGCTGGATGAGTCAAACCCCAAGCAGGGGGGCAGAGGATGAGGGCAAGCTTGGGGTGGGAGCTACTAGTGGGTAGAGAAACTGTCCACTCTGGTGGCAAGTCAGCCCAGAAGTAGGTTCTTCTCTTCTATTGATTTTCCCAAACCCATTTCTTCCCAAATCTTTACCAGTTCAATAAGTGACAACTCCATCCTCCAGATGTTCATACTAGAAATACTTGGATATGTAATTTCCCCTCCCCCATTCCACATTCATAGCTTTTCCGTGTTATCTTTGAAAATACCCAGAACCCAATTCTTTTTCACTCTCTCCTCGACTACAATTCCCAATGGATGATTACTTCTACTTCTTTGCTGGTCTCCTAGGCAACTGCCAGAGTGACCATTTAAAATCCAAGTTCCTCTTCAGGTCTCACCTTCCCAGAGCCCTGCCTTACTCAGAATAAAATGCAGAATCCCGAGTGTGGCCTGGAAGGCTGCAGGGAGTCTGGCCCTGGCTGTGTCTTAATTTCAATCTTGGGACTCTCCCCACCTCTCACTGCTTTGGCTTGTTTTCCTGCTAGTTCTTCAAAAAGTCACCTTGACTCCCACCTCAGGGTCACGGTACTTGCTGCTGTTCTATATGAGAGGCCTTCCCCTTAAATCTTAAATTCCACTTCCTTTAGACCTTGGCAGAAATGTCTCCTATCAGGGACACCTTCCCTCATTTCAGCTAGGCAAATTCTTTCCCACTTTTCTTGCCTTTTTTTTTTTAAAGTATTTGTTTATTTATTTGCAGAGACAGAGATAGAGAGAAGGGTGACAGACAAGAATAGGTGTGCCAGGGCCTCCAGCTGCAGCAAATGAACTCCAGATACATGCATCACTTTGTGCATCTGGCCTCATGTGGGTACTGGGGAATTGAACCTGGGTCATTAGGCATTGCAGGTAAATGCCTTAACCACTGAGCCATCTCTCCTGCCCTTACCTTACTTTTTAAATTCACCAGATTGCATAAGATTTTTATATGATTTATCTCCCATCCACTAAGATGTACAGTTCATGAGAGAAAGAAGCCCGCCTTTTTTTTTTTTTTTTTTTTTTTTACTTACATAGTCTTATCACTTGGATTTCATTTTGCTGACTGAGTGAGAATGTACTGCAGAACATTCTGATGATTTTGTGTGGCTAGCGCTCTGGTTGAAATAAAAGAATCAGAAACTTCTAGTAAAATATTCCACATTTTAAAGAACACTTAAAATTATAAACTTGATAGAGAACAGTCTTATGTTCATAGGAAGATTAAAATTACAGTACTAGAATACTATTCTTAGAGCTGTATTGAGATCTTTGCTGAGACAGTGTGCTTAATTGTAATGGATCTGCTCATTAGTTATTCACTGAAAAACACACAGTAAGTCCTTCCTGTATTCCTGTATCCTGGGTTCTGGGGCAGCAATGTGGCTCTTGTGGGTCAGGGCTGCCACTTGTGACGTGTGGTCTGGACAACAGGAAGGTTCCTGGAGGTGGGGACTGGAGGGAAAATGCAAAGACCAGAAGTTCATCACTATGAAGACTTCTGGAACAGGGCTGGAGGAGCCTTAAGCGGTTCATGGCACCCAAGCTTGCCAGCACCCATGGAAAGCCATACAAAGGATGCACACACCTGCGATCCCAGTGCACCTATGACAAGAGGTTGAAGCTTGTGGATGAGCTGGACTTCAGCAGCAAGAGACAAAGAGGTGGAAGATGAGCAGACACCTCAGGGTTGTCTCTGACCTCCACCTGTGTGCATGTCTCACTGGGTCCTAAACAGTAGCCTCATGGAGTCTCTTTCTTAATATGACATTCAAGCCTGGCAATGACCTGTGCTCAGCTTAGTGCACTTCCTCAATTTCCCCAACACAGACACAATCACTTCCCTCTCTTTCATATGCTTCTTTCTTTCTCCCCGCCCCCCCAGGTAGGGTCTCGCTCTAGCCCAGGCTGACCTGGAATTCACTATGTAGTCTCAGGGTGGCCTTGAACTCACAGCAATCCTCCTACCTCTGCCTCCCCAGTGCTGGGATTAAAGGTGTGCGCCACCACACCCGGCTGTGCTTATTATATTTCTAAAGTTACTTTTAAGAAGATTCTCATTTTATCATTTTAGATACCTTTTGTATGTTTTGCATGTAAGCATAGTAACCGGCATACACCAATAATATTATGTAAAGCATAAAATATAAGTATTTCTAGGACATTTACAAACTTTGAACATGACTTAAAGAAAATAAGATATACTGAAGTACTGTCTAAAAATAAACACATGTTGCTAAAAAGCTGGGTGTGGTAGCAGGAGGTAGAGAAGACAGATCAGAAGTTCAAGGTCATCCTTGGCTACATAATGAGTTTGAGGCCAACTTGTGCAATATGAGACCCTGTTCCCAAAAAACCAAAACAGGTGTGAGATGTCTGAATGGATCTTGGGCCTCGAGAGGGGGCGAGATGGAGGCGTCTGTCATTAGCAGCTCCCTCAGCGCCTTCAGGTGCAAGAAGTGATGCAGTTGCAGCCTCACGTGTAAACTGCAACGGATGGTGGGCACCCCTGCTTCCTGTATGGAATTGGAACTGTATGGCACTGAGGACAAGTTCCGCACCAAGTGGATCAGGAGGACACACTGCTGAGCTCATCCCCTGTAGATAACCATAGTCAGTGACAGCCGGCTTGGGGGGGATGAGGATGTGTCCACGGTGAGAAATTCGAGCTTTCAAAAGAAGCCAAAAACACAGCAAGAAGGGTCATCCAGTGAGCAGCAGTGGGCACAGCAAGAGGCGGAGGCTGCCCAGTGCCCAGAGGAGAAAGCCCAAGCCAGTCCACTTCGTGGGCAGCCGCTGCCAGGTGCAGCCTTGGGCAGACCCCTGGCCGGTGCCGTCATGTGTGCAGGGCTCACAGATTTCAAGCCTGGATTGCTGTCCGCTATGATGGCCGTCAGGAAAGCCTGCCGGCAGTGTGAATACCAGGCCAAGCTGGCAGCTGTGACCTTGGGGGATTTCCCAGAAATGACCTTGACACTCTCTGTGGGTGTGCCTCTTACTCTGACCCCATTTGAATTTCATTCACCACTTATCAACCATGACTTCTGACCCTCATCCATTTCAACCATCAGAAAGCTGAGGGCAATGAGACAGGAGACAGGGGAGGTGAGGTGAGGGCAGTGCAAAGCAGGGGCAGCTGCGCCTGTCCCGTGCTATTTAACATACTGTTCTGCAGCTGTAACAAAGAGGCCCGACTGAACTAACCGACCGAATTAAGAGGATTGTTCACTTTGAGCCTCACCCATTCCCCAGGAACCAGGGCGGTGGCCTCTGTTGTCGATAGTCTCCATCTCTTCTTGCTCTCATTCCTGTAATCCCAGCACTCAGAAAGCCGAGGCAAGAGAAGCACTGTGCATTTGAGGCCAGACTGGGCTATAATGATATGTCTTAAGACAGCCTGGGTTAGAGTGTCTTAAAAAAAAAAAAAAAACAACACTCAGCTGGGCTCGGTGGCACACACCTTGAATCCCAGCTAGGATGCAGAGGTAAGAGGATCACTGTGAGATCAAGGCCAGTCTGGAACTGCAGAGTTCCAAGTGAGCCTGGGCTAGAGCAAGACCCTACCTCGGAAAAACAAAAACAAAAACAAGAAAAGAAAACGTTCCTGCACTAGACAAATGGGAGAGAAGGGATGCTGTGTAAACAAGCAGACCTTCCACAGACCTTGTAGGTGAGGAACCTTACGTGTCACTTAGTTCTTTAAAGAACAAAGAAATCAAGCTAGATCTGGTGTCACAGGCTTGTAATCTCAGCTCTTTGAGCTGAGGCAGAAGGATCCCAAGTTCAAGGCCAGCCTGGGCATCTTAGTGAGACAGTGTCTCTGAAAAGCAGATGCCCACAATACTCATGTTATTGTCCTACCCACTGCCTCCTCCTTCAGTATACTCAATCAACCTGTTTTTTTTTTATGTAAAAAAAGAAAACAAAAGAACCTCCCTCCCCCCAAAAAACCCCAAAATAAAACAAAAACAAAACAGGGCTGGGGAGATCAAAACAGAAGTGAAGGTCTGACCTCCCTATACATACTGTGGCACATGTTTCTTTCTTCACGATGACACCTGTAGCCCAGTGTAAGATCAAGACAGCTGTGGTGGCTCACGCTTGTGAACGCAGCACTCAGGAGGCTGGGAAACTGGAGGCCAACCAGCCAACAACCAAGCAAGGAGTACCCAGCACAGCAAGCAAACATCTCCTCAGGAACAGTCTGTCCTCTGACACTAACATGTGAATAGAAGTTTTAAAAAGTAGTTTTCTATTCCTAATTTCACACAATTCCTTACTGCCACCAAAAGCAGGTATCGTCCCCATTTGTAAAAGACCAAAGACTCTACTCCATGAAGCTGAGAAAAAGACAGAGCGATGCAAACCCTTCCTTGGAAGCAAGTAATGTTCTAAACATTACAGTTTGTGGAATGTGCTTCACAAGTTCTCAGGGAGCTGCAAGGGAAAGATGTCTAAATCCATTTGTACTCATTCTGATGTAATTGTAACCACAATTAAAAACCATATTCATCCACTCACTCATTCCAGTCTTTATTAAGCATCTGCCATATGCACACTTCTGTGTTAAAGGGAACACAAAGATGAATTTACAACCAAATAACAGTGACAAGCAGTTTAGCCTAAACTGTAGGAAAGGAATTACAAGTAAACACTTGCCCCTGATTGAACAAAATCACCTCACTACAGCAGAAATGACCAGTTTGGAAATACTATTATATACATTTTATTAGTTAATTCTTTTTGAAGAGCGTTGATAGAGTTTTAGAAAAGTTAATGTTTTACCCTGTAACATTTTTAAGATTTAGTTTCAATTTTTAAAATAAAAACTTGATTACAGAGGAAAAGGCCTCAAAATCAAATTAAATCATGAACAAAGACAGTGAGTTTGCAATAGTGTGTACAAAACTGAGCACAAATAAATTACCATTAAAAAATTAGATCTGCATGGCTCATGCACCGGAGAGGCTGAGGCAGTGGGATGGCCATGAGTGGAAGGCCAGCCTGACCTCCACACCATACTGAGTTCTAGGTCAGTGGAGGCTGTTTGTTAGTTACAAACAGAATCTGCCTCCAGAAACAAAAAATAAATATAAAATTGTTTGAATTACTTTTCAGATTTTTTTTTGGCCAATTATTATTTCATTGCATATAAAATCTGATTTTTACTTCTGAATTAATTCATAGATGCCATAATTAAAATGCATATGTAATAATATTTAGGATTAAAATTTAGCATAAAAATACTTTACCTATCAAAAATAATTATACTTTGCTATCAGTAAATAATTTGGGAATTATAGCTTAGCGGAGCATGTGTGAGCCCTGGGCTTCATCTCCAGCACCAAAACCAAAAACAACAAACATAGAAGGGACTAAAACCAGAGGTGAGAATAAACAGTGATGAAAGTCATGATGATTTAACTGTAAGACCTCACTGCAGAAATGAAGGGAAATTCCCAAGTGCCCTTTCTTTCTATGTTACATTACTTATTAAAAAACAGCTCAGTGAGGAAACAAAATACCTAGAAAATGTAAAAATAAATCACCAAAGGCCAAGACTTCTTCCTGCTCTCAAAGCCAAATCCTTTATGCCATCAAATATAATTTATACTTTTATGATTAGTTAGTGATAGCAGTAATCCTCAAACTTTCAAGCACTTTTAAAAACATAAGGATCATAGCTGCAAACAGACATAAATAACCATCTTAAAAATGCAACAGGCAAAGCCTTATTCTAACTAAGTCACCAAGCAGCTGGACTCAAGTTTTTAGGCTATGATGTCTCTGCTCATGAGTCATTCCCAGGGATGTCCTCAGCCGGCCTAGCGCTGCAGGCAGAAAGGGCCAGTGAGGACCTGGCTGATCTTGTGCTATTCGGCTACAAGCTTCTCTCTCCACCTTCTCCAATGTCTTCGTCATCTTTTTCCTTGAATGAATCCTGGCTGTCGTTATCAATAAAAAAGTTTTCTTCCTCACTCTCTCTCTCTTCTGTGTTTTCTTCTTCATTAAAGCTAGAGGAAGAAATTTATCAATCTTTCAAAGGAAAAGTGAGTTGGTTTAAAAGGTCACACAAACCCCTGGCTATGCATGCCATACTGTAGCCGGCCTTCCTCAACTGTCCAAGCTCCTTTTTTTAATCAAGAAAACTATGAAGGTGCCAGTTGGGAAATTAAGTATTCATCTTCTAACTGATTCATTTCAAAATTTGATTCCTTAAATTTCATTTGAAAATATGTTAATATTTTTATTTATATCAGGCAGAGATTTAAGTTATTCTGCTTTAAGAACAAAATATTTCATTACCATGTAATAATATTTAGACTACTAAACATGGTAAAAATAATATATTCTATGACAGTTCATATACATTCACTTAGGTAAAGATTTAAAGAGAGAGAGCAAAAAGGGTATGCCTTCCTGCAGTAAGGTAAACTGTTCAGACACCTTATATATGTTACCTTTCTTTATTTGCAGTGCAACTTCTCATCTCTTGCTCGATGAAGCACTCAAATATTTTTCCACTTTGGCCTTTCTTTGAAACAAACTCATCAGATATTCCTAGTGCTTTTAGGGTATTAGAATAATGCTTTTCAGCTGCCATTCTTGCATTTTTCTATAGGAAAGACAAACCTTTTTAGATGAGAACGAAGACCATAAATTTCCATTAAAATGTATGGACTAAAAGCTCCCGTGAGAAACAAATTTATCAATCACAGTTGGTTGAAATATGCACATTTTATGCCTGACAATTACACTTTTAGGCCTGTACCCAGAGAAACTCACACATACGTGCCTTAGAGGTCATGTTCAAATTCGTGCCGTCTGTAATTACCTAGAGTTGTAAATATACTAACCCTGTCAACAGTCGGATATGCAAATACAGTTCACAGAACAGGACACAAAGCAATGAAATGGAACGAACTCTAGTCATCTAGCACAACATGGGTAGACCTTACAGATGCGATACTGAGCAGAGGGTGGAAGCATAGAAACACATCTAGTATGATCAGCTAGCTAATGTTCAGACGCAAGCAAACTGAAAACCAGGAAATGGTGACTTCCAAGTTAGCATGGTGGTTACCTCAGAGGCCAGGCAGAGTGTGCCGTGGGAGGCACATGAGGGCTGGGGGAGCTTTGGACTCTCTGAGCCTGGGCGGCAGCGCATGAAAGCTCATCTGTAATTTTCTATGTATACTAATATAGTTACTTAAATTTTATACACTTTCATGGCTACATAAGGACATATGGAAAATTAGCTGTTTCTTGGCTCTTTTATGTGCCTGTTATTTTTACTCTTTAAAGGCCATGACATCATTCCATTAAAATAATAAAATAGGGCTAGAGAGATGGCTTAGCAGTTAAAGGCTCTTGCTTAAAAAGTATGACAGCCTGGGTTTGATTCCCCAGCACCAACATAGAGACAGATGCACAAAGTGGCTCATTTGGAGTTCATCTGCAGTGGCAGGAGGTCCTGGTGTGTCCATTCTCACTTTCTCTGTCTGCTTATTTCTCTCAAATAAAAAAATATTAAAAAAATAAAATCATTAGTGCCATCTTGCTCTGTAGGGAGCAAAGGCCACAGCAAAAGAACATGGTTTTAGAACTGGGTTCACATCCCTGGAATATCACTTCCTGGCTTGGAGATCTGCTAGATCTGTTGTAACAATCTGTTCATAGCTGGGGCTGTTTGTCAGCGATAGAGCAGTTATCCTAACATGTGTAGGCTGGCTCTCCATTAGGTCCTAGAACCATCACCACCCTTAAAAAGTGAAGCAAGCGAGCATAGCTCTAACAAGTTAGAAGTCATCACGTTTCCTAGGTCTACAGGCTCTGCAGGCTTTAGGAATGACAATGCAAGGGTGTTTATACTATTTATTGTCTTGGCTTTGGTCCACTTTAGCTCCTGGGAGTGGCCCTTACAGGTCTAGGGCCATGGACTTCCCTCTGAAAGAATGGCACCTAAAGCAAGGTGACTAGGGATGGCTCAATAAACCAATGGTACACTGCATACTGCAAGGTGATGTGAGCTGACAGGCAGCATGCTGCAGAAGGTGTGAGACAGCACCCAGTCTAGTCCACCTATTAAGACAACAGGAGGGAGGCAGAGATAGGAGGATCACTATGAGTTCAAGGCCAGCCTGGGACTAGAGTGAGTTCTAGGTCAGCCTGGGATAGTGTGAAACCTTACCTGGAAGAAACAAAAATGAATAACAAACAAAAATCAACAAAAATAGAAAACCAGAACAGGGGTGGGACTCCTCTTAGTGAGCTGTTGGTCAGAGAGGCCCCTGGGTTCCCCAAAACAATACAGAATATTGCCAATGCTCTCGAATGCCCACCAGAATCAAATGGTAAGACCCTACGCTGAAGATGCCACATGCGTGGTTGTAGGATGCTCAGAAATAAAGCTGGACCTGAGCTGGAAGCCCCCTTGCTGCTGCCTAGCTGTCTTGGTGTTAGAAGGTGCTATGCAGGCTGCTAGGGAAGAAAAATCATTAACAGGCTTAACCAGCAACAGACCCTGGGAGCTAAACTGGACAGCCAGGCAAGATGTGCCGACTGGTGCAACAGTGGCATGTCTGTTAAAGGTGTAACCAATTGCTCTATGATTGGATTTGAGGCCTGGTCCTTGGGGGGAATTCATGCCTGGCATTGAAAACCTGGTCAAAAGCCTATGGCTCAGGAGGTCATGGCCCTAGTGGGGAAGCTACTACTTACTGTTTGGCTGAAAGGACATCCTGTTCCAATCACAATGCCCTCTACACATTTATGCTTATGCCCACAGATCAGTGCTGCTCTTACTTTTGGTCAGAGAAGCTTCTCTTTGCAGATGTGCTGACTAAGGGGAAACTCCAAACTCATCAGAGTGCTGAGAATGACTGCTAAGTATACAGCACTAAATGAGAGAGCACACCTTCCCAGGCGCAGGAAACATCATGGAAAAGGTGGTGGGAAGAATGGAGGAGCCAGAGGATGGGGAAGAGGGCTGTGCAGCATTCATCTTGATGCGACGTGGATGTGGGCTGTTGCTACCTGCACAGCACATCATTATGGATGATGGACGAGGGAAACCATGACACAGAAAAAGAGGGACTGGATGAAAGAAGGGGTTCAGTGGAGGGGAGGAGGGGCAAAAAGATAATGGGAGAGGTTCATGATCAAAATACATTGTGTACAAGTATGAAAATTGTCAAAAAGTTTTAAAAATATAAAATTAAAATTAAAAAAGAAAGCAAACAGGAAACTACCGAGGCTAAATGCTTAAGGTCCCAAGACTGGTAAGTGGTAGGACCGAGGCTCCTGTCCTATTCCTGGGCTTTATCCGCTCTGTCATGCTGCTTTCCCTAAGTGGTAGTGGTCGGTCATCCTGGAGTCTGAAGGTGGCTCAAAGCCTGACTTTAGTGGTGGAGTTGTCGTGGTGTCAGTCAACCCAGGGACACCAGCACAATGACCACCTCATCACTAACACTCCAGAGTAGTGATCTAAGCGATGACGGAGCCAAGAAAGAAAGCACAAAGTCCAGTGTGGTCAACTTGCTCACAATGCTTATTTACATTTCCATTGTGCCAAACAGTGTAGGTTCTAGGGGCCAGGACACAAAGATCTAGCACTTTAAGGGTGCTTAAAGTGAATGAGCCAGCAGGGAACAGAGGCCATTGCACAGATAACTTCCACCAGTCCTGGCAGGAACAAAGACAAAGTGTGCACAGGCTAGTAAAAAACACAGGAAACCATGCAAGACAGGGATTATAAATTAAGACTGAACAAATGGATTATTTAATGATACAGTTTAAGGGTGTTTAGAAAACGGTGTGAATAAGGATTTCAAGGTTGAAGGTAGCATTCTAGTAGTGTACAGGACCTGAAAATAAAGGATGAACATGGGAAAGGAGGGGGACAGGAAGAGTGCAGAAGAAGACAGGCTACAGGAGTGAGCAGAGGAGCTAGCGACAGAGTGCTTGCCTAGCGTGCGAGGAGCTCTGGGTTTGCTCTCCAACACTGCATGTGCAGTAGTATACACCTGTAATTCCAGCACTTGGAAACCAGAAGTTTAAGCTTCAAGGTAAGTTCAAGCTACAAGGTAAGTTCAAGGCCCGTCTAATCTTTTCAGAGGAAGTATGAGAGTTTAGGGTTAAGTGACTGTAAGGAGATCAACTTGGGTGCTGATTCTTAAATTTTTTAACTATAAACTTTTTGTTACCCTCTTTGAACTACAGTTGTTTCATATACAATATGGGGACCCCATTACAGCATTCATTGCGAAGTTACTGACATGACCCCTTGCTGTACTCGCTAAATGGAGTCAATGAGAATGAATGTTTGCACTGTTACCAAGGTGTATTAACTGCTACTCATTTTGATAAGAGACTAGAAAGAAGGAAAATGTCATCTTTTGCTTCAGCTTCCTGAGTAGCTAAAGTTATAGATATGGACCACCACACACAGTTCAGTCAATTATAATAATTCATGCAGGAAAGAATAGAGGTTCACCATGCATTTCACCAGAAGGAGAGATTACTTAGGAAAACAATTTGATAAATCTTTCAGTGACCAACTCAGTTGAAAAACTAGCTTCCAGGGCTGGAGAGATGGCTCAGCGGTTAAGGCACTTGCCTCCAGTGCCTGGGGCCCCGGGTTTGGTTCCCCAGGACCCACATAGGCTGACCCACAAGGTGGTGGCTCTGGTGTTTTCTCTCTCTCTCTCTCTGCTTGAAAATGAATAAATAAAAAATAAAATATTAAAAAAAAAGAAAAACTAGCTTCCAGTCATTTCACAGTGGAAAATAGCTTGAGATGATATTTACCCTAAAGTTGAAAAAGCCCACTTCTTAAAATGAAATGTATCACCTAAAATTATCCTCAGATGAGTAAGTGGAAGGATAATACGCTTTGAGGGAGTGTGCTGTGTAGAGTCACACACGGGGTATATGCATATGGTCCTGGGGGAGTCACTGACAAGTACAGTTCTACAACATGCTCTGTTAACAGTTCTAAATTCACAACCAGCACCTATAAGCTCTCACCTTTTTTTGGTCTATTTTAATCAATGTCACCTACACAGACCCTTCTTTTGCAGGGACAAAGGAGATGACCTGAAATTGGTAAATCTTCCCTAGAGAAAGGTTATAAAACTGAGTGTAAATTCAGGAAAACCAGGACCCACTGTCCATAAACCCAGCTTGTTTTTCCTCTAAAAAGGAAGTCTGTAAGCTGGATATGGTGGCCCATGCCGAGGTAGGAGGATCACCATGAGTTCAAGGCCAGCCTGGAACACAAAGTGATTTCAAGGTCAGCCTGGACTAGAATAAGACCCTACTTAAAAAACGAAGCCACATAAAAAAAACAGGGCTGGAGAGATAGCTTAGTGGTTACAGCATTTGCCTAAAAAACAGGATACGAGTTCAATTCCCAAGTAAAGCCAGATGCACAAGGTGGTACATGTGTGTGGAATTTGTTGGCAGTGGCTGGAGGCCCTGGCACACCCATTCTCTCTCTCTCTCTGTCTTCTCTTTCATCACACACTCTCACAAGTGAATTAAATATTAATATTAAAAAAGGAAGTCCTTTTAGTAACTATATACTAGATCAAATTATGGGATTCACTTTTTTTTTTCTGAGGTAGGGTATGTAGTCCCAGGCTGGCCTTGAACACACCACGATCCTCCTATCTCTGCCTCTCAAGTGCTGGGATTAAAGGAGTGCGCCACCATGATGGCAGGATTTACTTTTTAAACACTAGCAGAAATAAATCTGATTCAATTAGTCATTTGGTTTCATATTTTAATTCTTCAAAGAATCCTCCAAATGATATCATGAAGTCTCACCTTGATATACAACCAAGTTGGCATTTAAAAGACCAGCCATTAAAAACAGGTTGTGAACTAATAGTGAGAAGTGGGTTCTCGCATGGTCTTGTGCTGTGCGCCTCATCAGCAAGATCCCACGATCCCTGCTCGACCTCATGAAGCCGTCACAAACACTGCTCAACAATTACTTAACACAAGGAATGGGAAAGCCAATTTGGGAGCTGAAGAGATTTTTAAGAGGGAGGGACTCAATATAGCTCTAAATTCCAATAAACACAACCTGAGCAACTCTTTCAAAAAGAAATGGCCTCTTCTTTAATTTTTCTTCTTTTTCTTCTAGCTCTTGTCGGTATCCTTTCATCCCTGCTTTTTCATTCTTTCTAAAATAAAAGGAGTAGAATTTTAAAAGGTCATCTAAGTAAAAAGAAATTGCACATATAGCATTTAATTTAGAGAGAAATCAGAAATTATGAGCACAGGTTAGCTTAGTTCCTTTAGACTGATAAAATGCTTGTAGAATACAGAATAAAATTCCTAGATTCTAAGAACTTTCATTTTATTGCCCAGGGAATGGCCTGGGTATTTCTATTTCTAAAATCTTCATGCATAATGTACAAAGAGCCTTCAAACTGGCCTGTCTTCATATTTGTAAGTGTAACAAAACCAAGAAAATTCAATCCAAATTAGATATTTCCTCTTTAAAGAATTTCTTTTGAGCCAGCCAATTAATCTGCTTATGTGAATGCATTTCTGCAGAAACTTAGAAAAAGCTGGCAACAGTGATGCCATGTTATGAGCCCTATGGCCAACTAAGGTTATTAAGGTCCCTGGAAATGGCTACAATATATAAAAAAATATTTTCTTTTGGAAATAAGACCTTGCTCTTATTTTATCTCTACAGGAGATTCCTGGAATGAATTAAACTATGCTGTTTTCTCTATGTAAGATATACTTAAGCAGGTGAGATAATAAGCTTTCATGAATTATAGAAAATAGTTATACTTCAAGATTGTAATTACACTTAATTATATATAAATTGATATTATAAAAATTAGTCTAACTTACTACAGGTAACTACCATGTTTCTAAGGAACTTTTTTGCTCCCGTTCATCAAATTTAAACTCCCTCCATCTTGAGATTAATGCAGTAGTACAAAGGAATACTCATTGTAATTAAAAGCAAATATATAATTTTGGCTTTTATAAATCAGGCTTAAAAGAAATAAAAAAAATAAAAAAACAAATTAAAAAATCAGGCTTAAAATGAACAGATCATATTACTTACCCAGCTTTTGGGGAGACATTTTCCTACTTCTACATGATCACCTTTATGTGCAACACCTGGAACACTGGTTTTCAAACTATGCTCTACAGAATTCTAGTATTGCTAGGGAAGGATGTTCTGGGGATATTTCCATTTTTTAATACTGAAACTGTAACAGAGTATAGTAAGTATATGACACTAATTAATCAAATGTGTTAGTTAGTACCATTAGATTTTTTTTTTCTGTGGTAGGGTCTCACTCTAGTTCAGGCTGACCAGGAATTCACTCTGTAGTCTCAGGCTGGCCTGGAATTAACATCGATCCACCTACCTCTGCTTCCTGAGATTAAAGGGACCAAAGGCATGTACCACCACACCCAGCTCTACCATTTGGCTTGTGTAAGCTTAGAACACAAGTTATATGTTTATTTGTCTTTTTTTTTTTTTTTTTTTTTTTTTTTGTGGTGCTGAGGACCGAACCCAGGGCCTTGCACTTGCTAGGCAAGCGCTCATCCACTGAGCCAAATCCCCAACTCCTATATGTCTATTTAAAAAATTTAAGGGGCTGGGGTTGTAGCTCAGTGGTAAGTGCATATTTAGCATTATATAAAGCCCTGCATTTAATACCCAGCACCACAAAAATATATAATGTAATTGTATATTTTACATAATAAATATAATGTATATATGTTTATATTTATGTGTACACATACACTAGGCCATGATATAAAATGTTTCTGTTCAACATGGTTTCATGGTTTCACTATGGTGGTGAGTATATACATTGCTTCTCATCACGAGTTAGATGTATTTATATGTTGATGTTATAAACAACATATAAATACAAATTTATTTTAAAAAAAGTAGACAAATATAAACTAAACTAAAGCCATAAATTAAAATATCATCTGTTCATATCTTGATATCCACTGATGAAAAGAAAAGGGAAAAAGAAAGAAGGAAAGGAAGGAAGGAAGGAAGAAAGAAGAAAGAAAGGAAGGGGAGAAAAAAGCAAGCTTGGAAACCAATGCTGTGGTGCTTCAGGACTCTGAAGGTACCTGAGGTATTTCACTCTGGCTTTGGACATTTGAGCTAAACTTTGATGTGAGTCATAAGCCTTAACCCGCGTTGTCAGGAGTTTCTGTAATTCCTTCATTCTTTGCTTCTGCTTAGTTAGAATCCGATTTCTCTCTTCTTCCAACATTTTCTTTTCCTCAAGTGATCTCCTGAGGGCAACAAACTAAGGCTTAATTCACTTTAAGCCAAAGAGAAACTTGTTTACCAAAGATTCAATGCTGGATGATTTACAGGCTGAAAAAATGACAACCTTGCAACAAAAAAATCTGACCTGTGAAACTGGAAAT
This sequence comes from Zapus hudsonius, assembly GCA_004024765.1. Lineage (NCBI taxonomy): Eukaryota > Metazoa > Chordata > Mammalia > Rodentia > Dipodidae > Zapus > Zapus hudsonius. The sequence continues at coordinate 28,316 of PVHP010006611.1, forward strand.
CCAATGAAAAGCTGACTAACTTTTTCTATCCTCAAAGAAGCACAACATAGAAAACATATTCCTTTTCTTAGCACACTGTCTTCTTTTTGTTTTTGGTTTTTTGAGGTAGGGTCTCACTGTAGCCCAGGCTGACCTGGAATTCATTATGTAGTCTCAGGGTGGCCTTGAATTTATGAAGATCTTCCTACCTCTGCCTCCCGAGTGCTGGGATTGAAGGTGCGCGCCACCACGCCGGGCTTGGAATACTATCTTTACTTAAAAAAATTATTTGTTAATCTGCTGCAAATGAACTCCAGAAGTCACTTGTGCTCCTGGCTTTATTTACAAGGATGCTGGTCATCACACTTTGTAAGTCAGTACCTTTAACCACTGAGCCATCTCCCCACCCCAGAAGAATACCTTTAGCAAAACATCTACATGGTAAAATATCTTACAGACATAATAGTAACAATATTTTCAAATTTACCGACATGAAACCAACAGAGATGCCATGCTGGTTTGGCAACCCTGGGTCAGTACTTCATCCTGTGTTTACCTTATGGCCTGTTCCCGTCCTCTGGAGGACATGGTGGGCCTTGGAGGGCTGCAACGACAAGGCCTGGGCTTTGCACTTGAACTTCTTACTGGTAACTTACGCCTTGGAGACAGAAAGGGCCAACGTGTTTCTCTCAAATTTTCTTCATCAGCTCTAATGTCTGCCAAAATTTTCTGTCTTTTATCAGAATCACTTGAGGATTCGTGAAGCCCAAATGGCTTACAGACTGTTGAGCGTTTTGGACAGTTGAGTTCCGAGAAGTGCCTCTTGGACGTCTCAGGAAGGTCCTCATCATCTGGACACTGGCAACGACCCTTGTTCCTGCACCTTAACTTTCCAGTCCGCTGCAGACCTTTGCGGCTCCTGCACGCTGGCCGACAAGGATAAAGAAGTGAATTCTCTAAGAGCTCTTGGGCTGCCAGCTGCATCCTAATCTTTCTAAAGAGCTCTTCTTCTTTGACCCTGTCACTGGTGGGTGAACCGTAAATAGACCGAGGGAGGGGTCTGGCTTTAAATGGCTTTGCTTTTTTAGACTTCCAACAGTCTCTCAGCTGCTTTTCTCGGGCTGCTTGCTTCTTCTGTTCCTCCCTTGCAAGGAACGCAAAGGGCTTCTGGGAGGCCAGCAGAGTCTGCTTGCTCCTCTCCTTTATGGTCCTCCTCCGGGCTTCCTTTTGCCTGATGATGTCTTGATACAGGGGGAGGAGGACGCACGCAGGAACAGGGTTGGCTCGGAACTTCTTACACTCTGCGTCTTCCTCCTGCTCCTTGAGCGGTGTTTGTACCGCTTCAATGTCCGATCTAGCTTTCCTGGCCTCGTCCCTTTTCCTCTGCTCTCTGACTGTCATCTGAAAAGGCACAGGGACCGTGATGGTGGGCACCCAACCCTGCGCTCTCTTCTTGGGTTTCTCATCTCTTTGGAAGTCACTGTCTTCACACTGAATGTAATCTTTAACCCGGAAGTTGGTCCACATGTTGTTGATGAGCTCCTTGGCATATGTCATCATTCTGTTCTTCCTGGGACATTCGGCTTTGAGCTTGGGCAGTTCCTCTTCAGAGGACGATGCACACAAAGAGGAAGACTGGCCTAAGTCAGGCTCCGAAAGCGATGTCCTTAATAACGGGGGGTGGAAGGAGCTCTTTCCCGACACAGAACTAGGTAAGAATAGTTAGGGTACACTTTTAATTTTCTATGACCAACTAGAAAAGTTAAGGTAGTTCTACATTTTCTAAGAGAGGAGCTGGATAAGGCTTGTAGAATGTATCGTTTATTTTTTTTTTGAGGTAGGGTCACACTCTAGCCCAGGCTGACCTGGCACTTACTCTGTAGTCCCAGGCTGGCCTTGAACTCACAGTGATCCTTCTACCTCTGCCTCTCAAATGAGAAGTATTTTTATTTCCAACAAAGTTGAGAAATGTTTATAACACAGTCTAGTTCACGCTCACTGGTCAGGGAATTCCCCATGGTTTCCAGAGTCACCGTCCTCAAGCACATACCTGACGGTGTCACTCTTCCAGTTGAAAAGTCTCAGTGACTCCTCTTTGCTCCAGTCCTGCAGGACTGGTCTGGCTTTCCTTTCTACCTTTCCTACTGGGGAGTCACCATTAAGTCCTATCTAGTCAGTGGAATTCTCCTCTCACGCCATGACGTATGGGCCATCATGCTTGTGCACACATGCTCACACCATGACATCATGGGCCACCATGCTGTGCACACCTGGTCACACCATGATATCATGGGCCACCACACCTGTGCACACCTGGTCACACCATGATGTCATGGGCCACCACACCTGTGCACACCTGGTCACACCATGACGTCATGGGCCACCACACCTGTGCACACCTGGTCACACCATGATGTCATGGGCCACCACACCTGTGCACACCTGGTCACACCATGACGTCATGGGCCACCACACCTGTCACACCTGGTCACACCATGATGTCATGTGCTACCACGCCTGTGCACACATGGTCACACCATGACACCATGGGCCACCACACCTGTGCACACATGGTCACACCATGACGTATGGGCCACCACACCTGTGCACACCTGGTCACACCATGATGTCATGGGCCACCACACCTGTGCACACATGGCTGCTGTAGCCTATAAGCCAGTCCTTGCTTCATGCATCTATGGTACTTTGGATGCCTCTTTCGGCTTTGAACTCAGCTGAGCATGCTTGGAATGTCAGTACTGAGGAGGATGAGTTCAGGGCCAGAAATATAGTGAGATGTCTAAAAAGGACAAGGGATGGAGCTCAGTGGTTGAGTGACTGTCATATGTGTATCCAGCCACACATGGGACACTTTCGTGGAAAATTCTCTGCATCTCTCCACCAGCACCTTGTTGTGATCAGCTGCTTCTATTTCTTTTCTTTTTTTTTTTGTGTTTCGAGGTAGGGTCTCACTCTAGCCCAGGCTGACCTGGAATTCACTATGTAGTCTAACCCTAACCCTACCTCTGCCTCCCGAGTGCTGGGATTAAAGAAGTGCTCCACCATGCCTGGCAGCTGCTTCTATTTCTGTAGTGCTGTTACATCAGGTTGTAAAGCAGCTTTTAGTTCTGGGCTAGTCTGCGGACTCCTTACAAGCATCCTGGTTTGGACTTCATGGTGTTTGCACAAGGTCTGGCACTCGGGAGATCACAACCAGCACTGAACTAGATGAGAAAAAGGCTCAGCCTCAAGCTTCAAAGCAAGCAAGTTCATGGAAAAATGCAATTGGAAGTATAGGTTACTATGAAAACAGAAATCAGATTCATGTCTCCTAGCTGTAGTACCTTTAATGAGCTCATGCTAACTCAATTTTAAAATCAAACTTTAGAATCCATCATTTAAAATCCTAAACCAGGCATGGTGGAATAGTCTGTAATCCCATCAGACTATTTGGGAGGTAGAGGCAGGAGAACCAGGAGTTTAAGGTCATTCTTGGCTACACCAGCTTGGGCTACACGAGACCCCGTCTCCACACAACACTGAAAAACAGAAAACAAAACATAGACCTTGGTGTAGAAGCTCATGCCTATATTACCAGCAGCTGGGAGGCTGGGCCAGGAGGATTGCTGAGAGTTTGAGGCCAACCTGGGCCACACACAATATAAAATCCTTTCATTTGAAAATAAGTGAGAGGAGAGGAGAGGAGAGGAGGAGAGGGAAGGAGGGAGGGAGGGAGGGAGGGAGGGAGGGAGGGAGGGAGGGAGAGAGAGAGAGAACAAGCACAAGAAAGAGAAGAAGGTAAGAGGGAGAGGAATGAAGTATGAAAACAAAAATAAATAATAAAGTCTATAATGTCAGCACTCGGAGGCCGAAGTAGGAGAATTGCCATGAGTAACAGGCTAGCCTGGGCTAGAGAGTAAATTCCAAGTCAGCCCAAGCTAGAGTGATACTCTGCTTCAAAACAAACAAAAACCAAAAAAGAAGGAACAGGAAAAAGAAGATAGTCTGAAATAACTATTCCAAGTTTTAGGTCTAAGCATTCATTTTATTCCATAATCCACAAGTGACACTGAACCGAACTTACCTAGAAGTGGTACTAGGGGAACCGTCTCTAATGATCACTGGCTGAACGTCCTTAAAACTCAATTTATCCTGGTACATTTTCTCTAATTTTGCCATAGTTTCCATATGGGCAGCCTTCAGCTCTTCTAATTTCCTGAAATATTCTTCATTAGACTGGTAAATATCAGCAAAGTTGACAAAGTCCTCATAGGTTATATGTTTCTCCATCCCGGAAATGGTGTTATAGTCAGCCTGCTGGGAGGAAAAAAACCCTGTTATATGGCATTTAGGATTAAATAACACACTGAACTGACCCCGATCCAACTGGTGATTCTTAACAGGTCCCCTGCTAGAAGTTAATAGTGGGCTATATATATTTTCTCATATACATGGTCTTTTGTTGTTGTTGTTATTGTTTTGAGATGGGGTCTCTCTAGCCCAGGCTGACCTGGACTTCACTATATAGTGTCAGCCTCGAGTTCACAGCAATTCTCCTATCTTTGCCTCCCAGTATGGGATTAAAGGTGTGTATGTGTGCACCACCATGTCTGGATATATATACACAGTCTTTTTTGAGGCAGGGTCTCACTGTGGCCTAGGCTGACCTGGAACTCACTCTATAGCTCCAGGCTGGCCTTGAACTCACAACAATCCTCCTGCCTCAGACTCCCAGTGGTGGGGTTAAAGGCGTGTGCCACCACACACACGCAGCCTCTCCTATGATATTTTAAGAATGAGAGAGTTGGGCTGAAGAGATGGCTTAGCGGTTAAGGCACTTGCCTCCAGTGCCTAAGGCCCTAGATTCAATTCCCCAGGTCCCACACAAGCCAGACCCACAAGGTGGTGGCCCTGGTGCTCTCTCTCTCTCTCTGCTTGAAAATACATAAAAATATTAAAAAAAAAGAATGAGAGAGTAGTCGGGCGTGGTGGTGCATGCCTTTAATCCCAGCACTCGGGAGGCAGAGGTAGGAGGATCGCCATGAGTTCAAGGCCACCCTGAGACTACATAGTGAATTCCAGGTCAGCCTGGACTAGAGCGAGACCCTACCTCAAAAAACAAAAACAAAAAACAAAAAACAAAACAAAACAAAAAAAGAATGAGAGAGTAAGACCAAACTTCCAGAAAATATTATTCTATCCATTTTATAATGGATGGTTAGATTCTCAGATAACTGACAAAAAGTATTTAAGCTCAGGACATTGACATCACAGAATAGAACCAAACGACTGGATACACAGGCTCTGTAAGAAGCACCCACCCCACCCTCTGAGCTACAAGATACAGCCAGAGCTCTCTTGTTTCTTGAGCTGGACTCCTACAATATGGCTCCAAGGGTGTGCCAGCGGGAAGGGGGCTGAGAATTGGGGCTGGGGGCACAGTTCTCAGTGGTTCATCAAGATGCCAGGTGAGATAAGATCTCAGAGGGAGTAGGGGGCATGGGAGGAAGCAGAGAGCCTTTCCAGAGGATGACAAAAGCAGTAACTCCCATGGGTGACAGAACAGAGGGAGCACTGGTTGCAGGTGGACTACACACAAGCCATGCCTGGAGGCTCTGATTAGACGTCTTCTCAGTCCTTGAACTAAAACAACAAAAGACCAAAACCTTACTTTCTCTGTAAATTAAAATTTGAGTACGCTCTCAGTTGAGAAACAGTTGAAATTAGTTGCAATGCTATGCAGAAAAGACCATCAACCATGGTTTTAAATTTAGCATACCACCTAAACACTCAAAATTAAAAATATATTTGTTATAGAAAAATTTAAATTATACCTGATCCAATTCCAAAAAATAAGTCTGCTCAGTCTTTTCCAAGAGGAAAATTCAGAAGAGTTGATTATAAATAATAGTTTGGGCTAGGGATACGGCTTGCCTGGTACAGTGGTATAGGGCCCCCATCCGCACCATAAATATAGATAGGTAGATAGATGATAGCTATAGACATGAGTTTTCTTTTTGTTTTATTTTAGATGGGCTAAAAAATTCACAAGGGGCCAGTATTGTCCCTCTTGGTGTAACTCTAAGAAACAAATTTTAAAAAAATTCTTCAGAAGAATTGATCTGTGGTAATTTGTCACCAACAACTCTTAGGACCACGAGAGTCCCGGAAGAGAATTCTGATTCCTGTGTCATTTCAGCATGCGCTCCTCACCATTACTATCCACGGTCCGTCCACAGCTTCGTTAGCCTGCAGGGTCTTCCCAGGCTACTCGCCAGCCTTTTTGTCTTCACTCGAATGTCTCCTGCTCTGTTGGAACCCACCCCCACTTACTCTCAAGCCCCCTGTTCTGCTTTATTTTAAAGACACCGCCAGCACACCTGGCTCCCTGTGCACCCTATGCACCATGCCTTACTACGGCTAGGGTGCATTTGCTTTGTTCACTCACTCCTGTGCAGAGGGGGCTAGAAAAGCACCTGCCAAGGGGAGGCCCAATGCATTTTTATTGAATGAAAGAATAACAGGTGAAATACAAGTTTTCACAAAGGAAAAGAAGTTATTCTCTTATAAATGACTGAATCATGCAAAAGAAAAAGTACTGAGTACTCTGAAGAGTTGTATAAATTATACCAAATAATAGATTTATGTTCCAAACATAAACAAACAAAAACGAGTTGTGCAACTGTCATCTATATCTGTATCATCTGTATCTGTATCTATATCTCTATCTCCTGTAGTTAAAATGGAGTGAATATTTTAGGCAGAAGCATTTACATGCTCTCACTCTTTTCACTCATCTTTTTTCCCTGATTATCTTTTAAAAGACTCGAGCAATCATTGTCACAAAACTGTCCAGTTGTTTTGCCCTGGAAGAGCTGCTTGCCTGTGAGGAGGAGGGACGGCTCCATCGACTGTACTTGGGAAAAGCTTTTCCACAACAGCCCTCGCTTCTGTTACCACTCGCTGGAACTTCCAGGGCACCGAAACCAGATGAAGGGCCAAGAAATGACTTCCGACAACAATTTCACCTTTGCCCCCCAACTCATACTACATCACATCACATCGGTTCAGCCCCCCAGCTAAGAGGATCGTTGTCCTGAGACTGGCTTGACCCACTTCCGTTTCGAATCCTCCCTGCACCTGCTGCCTTACTGGCCTAAAGCCCATAAGGACTGTGTCTATAAAGCCTACAGAGTTTCCCTGCAGCTCTGTGATTTTTTTTTATCATTCAAATAGATTTCCTTTATTTTGAAATGAAGTAAAAATGATATTTAAGTATGAATATTTGTATATTTACAGATATACATAATCGAGATACCAGAATCTCAATTTCATTATTTTTTTTTTAGCTCTGTGATTTTTACTAAATTACTTTTCAATGCCGAGCATGGCAGCACCATGTTAGTAAATGAAGATTTGCCTCATTTCTTAAGACAGGAGGACCTGAGTTTGGGGCCAACCTGGGCTACATAAGGAGTTCCAGGCTAGTCTGAGCTACATAGCAACCTTTTTCTTTTCTTTTTATTGGAAAGGATCTTAAGAAATGAGGCAAATCTTCATTTACTAACATGGTAAGCCCCCAAGACATAAAAATTAAAAAGTTGAGTTGTGAAACTGTCTTTATCTTTATAATATGTCAACATTCATTGAATCATTGTATACACAGGGGATAGGAAAACTCCAGAAGAAAAGACTAATAATACTCTTGGGGAAGGAGAGGTACCGGATAGTTTTTCTTTTTCAAGATAGGGTCTCGCTTTGTAACCTAGCTAGGTTGGCCAGACTCAAGCTCTCAAAATCCCAGCCTTAGACTTCTGAGTAGCTGGAATTACAGGAGCGCTCAGATTTTCTTTTGAAGGAGATATGTTAAGGAGTCCGAAGCCCCATATTGAATGATTGACTTTACCCGAAATTATAGCTGACTCCCTGACAGGAGGTGAGCCAGCCTGAATACATCATGCGGGGCACAGGCGAGATGAGCAAGAGTGCTGCTTCCCCAGCAAGCCTGACAACCAGCACAAGGGTAACAGACAGACATCAAACATAATCATTCCAAAGCAGAAACCCATCCTCAAGGAGACAAGTGTGGTGGTGCAAGACCTTAATCCCAGCGCTAGGGGCGTGGCTAACCCTTTAATCCAGCATGAGGGGCGTGGTCAACCCTTTAATCCAGTGCCAGGGGGCGTGGATAACCCTTTAATCCAGTACTAGGGGCGTGGTTAATCCTTTAATCCAAAACTAGGGGGCGTGGTCAACCGTTTAATCCAGCACTAGGGGACATGGTCAACCCTTTAATCCCAACACTAAGGGGCCTGGTTAATCCTTTAATCCAGCACCAGGGGGTGTGGCTAACCCTTTAATCCAGCACTAGGGGCATGGCTAACCCTTTAACCCAGCACTAGGGGGTGTGGCTAACCCTTTAATCCAGCACTAGGGGTGTGATTAACCCTTTAATCCCAACACTAAGAGGCGTGGTCAACACTTTAATCCCAGCACTAGGGGCGTGGTTAATCCTTTAATCCCAGCACGAGGGGCGTGGCTAATCCTTCAATCCAGCACCAGGGGGTGTGGCTAACCCTTTAACCCAGCACTAGGGGCGTGACTAACCCTTTAATCCCATTGGGCCCCGTCAAGCCCCGCCCCGTCCCCGTGCCGTACCCGCGCCTGAGTCTCCGCGGCGCCGTCGCGTTCGTAGCGGGCGCCTGGCGTGCCGGGCCCGGGGCTCCTGCGGCGTTGGAAGCTGGCCGCCGCCCTCCTGGCGGCCGTGTGTGGCGAGGCCATGCCGCTCGGAGCCCGGGGCCCGCGCCGGCCGGGGCGGGAGAGCAGCCGCCGCCCGGAGCCCAACGACCCACCCGCCCGGCCGCCCGGCGGTTTCCAGGGACGCTACGGCAGCCGCCAGCGGCCAAAAGACTCCCGGAATCTTAGCGTTTGCGTTGTCCGCTTGTCCCTCCCGCGGGAGGCGCACCCACCTGCGGTTCCACGGAGCATTCTAGAAGTATCTCTACCTGCGACCTCATCGAGGAGCAGAACCAGACGTCATCTTCCAGTTCGTGGTTGCAATGCCCGCCTTTAATTAGTGTTAATTAGTGTGGGCAGTTGTATAATCGTTACCGATTTATTGAAACGGACATCCAGTTCACGCAGGACATTGCCCCTCCTTCCAGTCTATCTGACTTCCAGTCTTCTCCTTTTACGGCGATTCAGTGACCGGGAGCCACGTCAGTGTTAATTTCAGGTATATTTCCGTCAGGAGCACCAGCAGAGCCCCGGCGTTTGCACCTGCGTTTGCACCTGCTTCCTCCCTGGTCCCCGATGGACCAGAGCGCTGCCAGGAGCTGACCAATCAGAAGGCGCTCCTGCATCAAAGCCCGGATCTAGATCGCCAGCCCCCTCCCAAGTCAGTGAGAACCTGGTGATTGCCCGGGAGTCCAGAGATGACCACTGACCCGACCCCTGGGGATTGGGACACTTCCGGTGACACCTGTTGGGGCGGGGACACCTGTGTTCTGCTTAGTTGTGAAGCCCTTCCCTCCCACCTCCCCTTCCTGACCCCCGGCTGCTTGGGTCAGAGCTGGCCGGGTAGGGACTTTCTGTCAAGCACACACTGTTAATTCTGTGGCTGCCCTTGATGGGATTTGGTGTAAGAACAACTCAAACCCAGCAAGACGGGACTGCAAGCTGAAGGTTAGCTAGATAAAACGGAAAAAATAATGAGTATAGGGCTGGAGAGATGGCTCAGCTGGTAAGGCGCTTGCCTGCAAAGCCTAACGACCTGGGTTCGCTTCCCCAATACCTAGGTAAAGCCAGTACCTAGGTAAATCCAGTATCTAGGTAAAGCCAGTATCTAGGTCAAGCCAGATGCACAAAGTGGAGCATGCATCTGTGCATCTGGATTTGTTTGAAGCGGCTAGAGAGGCCCAGGCGTGCTCATTCTCTCTCTCTCTCTCTCTCTCTCTCTCTCTCTCTCTCTCTCTCTCCTTGCAAATAAAAAAAAAAGCCAAGCTGGGTGTGGTAGCTCATGCCTTCTCTCTTACCTGTCTCTGCTTGCACATAAAGTATTTTAAAAGTGTGGACATCCGCGTGCATGTAGAATGGAAAGCTTGTTCACAGTAGTCTAAATTTGCAGACATCTACATAGAATACTTTAGAAGACTAGAACAATGAGCAGATCTGCAGAAGAAAATGACATGGTCATAGAAAATGCTATTCTTGAACTTTTATAGGATTATTTATTTGAGGGGTGTGTGAGTGAATCAGTAAATTTCAAGTGCCAGGATTAAAGTTATGTGCCACCATGCCCAGCAAGCTTTATTATTTATCCTATGTTTATTGATTTGTAAGCAGTTGTGAATGGAGGCAGAGACACAGAAAGAGAGCCTAGGCAGGCCAGAGCCTCTTGTCACTTTGTGCATCTGGCTTTATGTGGACACTGGGCAATTGAAACTGGGATGGCAGGCTTTTTGAGCAAGTGCCTTTAACTGCTGAACTCTCTCCCCAGTCCCCTGCAAGCTGTTTTCTTTTAAAGATTTATTAGAGAGAGAGAGAGAGAGAGAGAGAGAGAGAGAGAGAGAGAGAGAGAGAGAGAGAGAGAACACGAGAATATGGGTGTCAGGGCCTCTTGTAGCTGCAAACTCCAGACTTTGCTCATCTGGCTTTACAGTGGGTACTGGGGAATTGAACTCAGGCTGAAAGCTTTGCAAGCAAGTGCCTTTAACCACTGAGCCATCTCCTCAGCCCTGTTCTTTTGTATTGAAGGGATTAAGTTTATTATTAGGGTTAGGGCTAGGGTTAGGAGTAAGGGTTCAGGGTTGGGCTAGTGCTAGTCGAGTTTTGGGGTTCCTCACCAATACACCAATGAACCAAAAAATTTATGGTAGCTTGGTGTTGTAGTCAGCCACATGCCACTGGGATGAATCTCCAAACCAGGCACAGTTTATGGGAGGAAATGATTTATTCAAGCTACAGATCCAGGGGAAGTCGCACAAAAGTGAAAGTGGCTGGTCCTCTTTCACAGGTCTGAGCAGAGAGAAAAACCCATCACCAATAGGACACACACAGAACAGCAAACAGGCAGGAGGGGGCAAGGAGAGAATTCTTTCACCTTTATATAGCCCTAGGGTGGGGTCTTGCAATTCTATCCCAGATTTAATGGCTTCCCGAGTCTCTGGAATTTCCTTCCTGCACTGCCCACACAGGAAAGGATGTTTACTTCTAGCTCCTTTGAGCTTCCTTACATCCTGCCCCCTACTGAGAGGCTGCCTTCCTGTGAACATCCCCAGAGACCCACCCAAGATAATTAAAAAGATCCAAGTTGACAACAAAACCTAACCATCACACTTGGATTCTTGTCTTATGAATTTAAAGAATTAAAATGCATAGACCAGAGGGGAAAGTTCAGAGTCTTTCTTAGATTAAGAGAAGGAAAGAGGAGGAAGTCCAGAGAGCTCCTGCCACATGGAAGATGGGAGGGGGTAAAGCCCACCCTGTGACCCAAGTCAGGGTCATTTATAGATTCTGAATGGGAGCTGAGATCAGGATCAGATTTACACCTTCCAGGCATGCTCCTTCCCAGGGAGGGGCTCAGGCTGTCTAGTGGAAAACAGATCTATGGAACTCCCTTAGGCAAGAGATAAGGAGAAGTCAGATCCTTCTCTGATCTCTAGCAAAATGGAGACCACAGGGTAGGCCCAAGGACATCCCTGCCTTTTACATTCAGGGGCCCAGTCACCCTAAGTGCTAAGCACAGGGCTAGAGTTAGGGATGGGGACAGGTCTATGGAGAGGTGTAGGGCAAGTCCTATGGTGAGAATTAGGGTCTGGCTAGGGTTAGGGTTAGAGGTCAGGGTTAGGGTTAGTACTAACTTTTGGAGTAGGGCTAGGGTTAGAATTAAGGCTAAAGTTAGGGTTAGGGCAAAGGCTAGGACTCACCAACCCTTGCCCCTAAACCTAACATAGACCTACCTAGATCTAGCCTTAACCCCACACTTAACTCCAACCTAACCATCACAGACTCCAAGAACAGTTTCTCATCTTCATGAATGTGAAGATGCAAAGATAACCACTTCCTAAATACATACGGTTTTATCTTACACTGTTCACCTCTCTGGATGCTTAACATGTTGTGTAGCAGAAAGTGGGTGCAAAATAGTGTCTGTTGGATGATACACACTGAATAGTTCTAGAGCTACAAGTACTTTTGTGTCTGTGGAAATGTGTACTTTTCCTCACCATTAATAAAAAATATTTTTTTGGGGGGACATAACACCAAATAAAGTAGCTCTCAGAATTAAACAAAAAAAATGTACCATGCAGAAGATTTTCTTACTTTGCAGAGTTTTTTTTTTTTTTCCAAGATAGGGTCTCGCTCCAGTCCAGGCTGACCTGGAATTCACTGTGTAGTCTCAGGCTGGCCTCGAACTCATGGTGATCCTCCTACCTCTGCCTCCTGAGTGCTGGGATTAAAGGTGTGGGCCACCACGCCCGGCTATTTACTTTGCAGAGTTTTGTCTTGGGCAAATTAATTTTCAGGCTGGACAGATGGATGGTTCAATGGTTAAAAGTGCTTGATTTTAAAGTCTGATGGTCCAGGTTCGTATTTCTCAGTACCCACATAAAGACAGATGCACAAAGTAGCACACGTGTCTGGAGTTTGTTTGCAGTGGCTGGAGGCCCTCGTGTGCCTATTATTTCCCTGCTTGCACATATATATCAAATATATATATTTGATTGCAAATATATATATCACACAGATTTAAAACAAACAGAACCCCAAGGTGGGTGTGTGGAAGCTCATGCAGTTACTCCCAGCATTTGAGGTGGGAGGACCCCCATGAAGGTTCCAATGAGACCCTGCCTCAAAACCAAAACCAAGTATTAAAATATATAGCTAAATTCTGTCGTCTTCAAAGTCGCCTCTCCATCTAAGTGTTCTTAAAGGATTTCTCTAACACTTTTCTTTTAAACACCACTTTTTTTTGGCATCTAAGGTGTCTAACCTTGGGCTGTGCCTTCTCCTATGGAAACTGCTCCGCCAGGCCTACACAGTGCACCTTAACTTTTCACGAGGCCCAGGAATGTGGACAGGTTCCTCAATAAGGAATGAAGGGTTTCATTTTCTACCATTTTATTCATTTCTTTTGATCCGAGGCTTGTCCTAATGGCATCAGCAACTACCGTTAAAAAGAAAGGAAGAGTTCTCTCGGCCCTCTGACGTGGAACAGAGCGTGACCAGCTGTGCTTCACGCTCCCTGTCTTCAACTTCCAGGATGGACTGTGACCTTGAACTGGAAATAAAATTTTCTAGGGAGTTTCGTACTGTGCAGCAATGAGAAAGGTATGAGTTGGAATTGGAGCCTGTCATGTGGTTAGTAAGTGATCTTCAGACAGACAGACAGACAGACAGACAGACAGACAGACAGACACGCACACACGCACACACGCACACACACAGACACACCCACCCACCCACCCCATGGTTCTAGAAAACCCAGCTACCTGGTATTCCACCAGTCGCCACTAGAGGGCCCCAAACACCGCTGTGTCCCACCAGCCACACCGCAGGTGCTCTGCAAGCCCATTGACCAGGGCACCATCACTTCCTGGGGATTACTTCAGTTTGAAACAACAGGAAGCCACTTCCCCTCACACAGGAAGTAGTATCACCAAAACCAGGTAAGACATTCAGTGGACAATTGACCTGCAGGTTTCCATACGAAACCTTTGAGAGTCAGCTGTCTTCCAGTCCAGAGGCCTTGGAAGGGATTGCAACACAAAAGGATACTTCCAGAAGACCAAAGCTGGGGGTGGGGAGCTCTCAGCACATCCCCTTCAGATGTACCAGGTAACCAGCCATCCTGTGAAGGGGGACCCTACTCTCCCAGACCAGAGGGAAAATAGTCTCTTTTCTCTCTGGACCGCCTACCAGCCCAGAGCCTGGGCCTGCTCTGGTTAAAGACCCCCCTTCCTCAACAGGAGAAGGGATGAAGGTCACTTGGAGAAGAAGGAAGCCCTTGTTCCCCACCTCAAGGAGACAGGGAATTGGATTTCTCAGACATCAGACAGTGCTCATTTTTGAGCTGGGTAAGGTGTCTCATGCCTTGAACCCCAGCAGTCCGAGGCTACCCAGGCTGAGACAGGAGGATTGCTGTGAGTTTGAGGCTAGCCTGGGGCTACAGAGTACTATATGGGGGAAAAAGAAAAATAACAAATTTTCATAAAGTTTTAGTTCTTTTTGTGGCTGCTAGGCATACATTAAAGGAATAAAATAGAAACAACACCATTAAGAAAAGATTCTGACTAGAGCTCTGGAGTTGTAAGGGAATTTAATCTATTGGCCTCATTGTACTAGATCCTATTTCTTGTTGATTTTCTGTCAGATGATGTGTTATTGTTGAGTTGAGGGTGTTGAGATTCTATGCTTTTATTGTATTGGAGTCTAGGAGAGACTGTATTGGGATCTTTAGATGTATTAATACTTGCTTTATTAGCATACTTTGATATTGGGTGCGTATATACTTAGAATTGTTTCCTCTTGTTGGAATTAAAAAATATTTGTACATGTAGTGTATGTGTGTCTGTGTGTGTGCACATGCCAGGGTCTCTTGCCAGTGCAAATGAATGCCCATCTGGCTTTATGTGGGTGGCTGAGGAATTGAACCTGGGCCAGCAGGCTTTGCACACAAGTGCCTTTAATTGCTGAGCCATCTCTCCAGCCCTGAAAATAAACGTTACCATTGTAGAATGACCTCCTTTAGCTTGTTTTATTGCTTGTGATTTAAAGTTTATTTTCCCTGGTGTAAATATAGCTACTTCTTTCTTTTGAGTTTCAGTTACACTTAAGATCGTTTCATTCTTTCACTTTCAGTCTGTGCATGTCCTTAGACTGAAGTGAGTTTCTTATAAACCATGTGGTTGCATCCACTTTAAAAATATTTTATTTATTCATTTTCAAGAAGAGAGATACAGAGAGAGAAAGAGGGAGAAAGGGAGAGAGAGAGAGAGAGAGAGAGAGAGAGAGAGAGAGAGAGAGAGAGAGAGAGAGAGAACACCAGGACCCAGGGCCACCACCTTGTGCATTACTGGGGAATTGAACCTGGGGACTTAGGCACTGGAGGCAAGTGCTTTAACTGCTGAGCCATCTCTCCAGCCCCACTTTTTAAATTCAGTTAGTCTATTTTTAATATAAAAATGTTACCCTACTGATATTTAAATTTTATATTTATCAGTAAGTAAGGTCATACAGTAATCATTTATAATGTTTTTCTAGCTTTCTTGTATCCTCCCATCTTACAATCTTCCTTGTGATTAAGTGAAGTTGTTTTATGGTGGGTTTTGATGGTTTGTTATTTTTTGTTTGATATTTATTTTATGAAGATATGTATATATACACCTGTCATGGTTTGATCCAGGTGTCCCCACAAACAAATGAATGTGTTCTCAGTGATCAATGCTCAGCTGATGGCAGTTTGGGAATTAGAACCTTGATAGAGCTGTGTTGTTAGCGGTGGGCTTATGGGGTTATAAGCCAGCTCCCCCTTGCCAGAGTTTGGCACACCTTCCTGCCGCTGTTTGCAGTGCTGTGGCGGAGGTGATGTCCAGCCCTCTGCTCATGCCATCGTTTCCCCTGCCAGGATGGAGTCTCCCCTCGAGTCCATAAGCCAAATAAACCCTTTCCTCCACAAACCGCTTTTGTTTGGGTTCTTTTTGCACAGCAACTAGAAAGCTGACTGCAACAACACCTATATATCTCTCGATATATGTATATACATATATCTATATATTTTTATCTATACACACACACACATATATATATATATATATATATATATATATATATATATATATATATATACATTATATATACCTTGAGGAATATTCAAACATCTTTTAATCTATCAATCTATTGTGAAATGAATCAATATAACACAGTTGTATACATAAGAAAGAAAATGCACTAATAGAAAATTCTTAACTTGTATATTTCTTCTATAGTTTCGCAATTTTATTTATTTATTTATTTTTAATTTATGAGAGAGAGAGAGAGATAGTGAGCAAGAGTTAGTATGGGGTGTACCAGGGCCTCCTGTCACCACAAATGAACTCCAGATGTATGTGCCACTTGGTGCATCTGGTTTATGTCAGTGCTGGGGAATCAGACCCATGACATCAATCTTTGCCAGTAAGTGCCTTTAACGATTGAGCCGTCTCTCCAGCCCACATTTTTGATGTTCCTATTTACATCTGTATGCATTATTTTTTAACCTATTATTATAGTTATTATATGTAAATGTTTTGATTTTTCTACATTACGGTGTTGGAATTGAACCCAGGGCCTCAAGCATGCACTCTACCATTGAACATATGGATGTTCCCATATGTTCTCAGCCTTATATTTAAGCTCCCCTGACCTGAAGATTCTTCATATACCCATTGTCAAACTCTGCATCTCAGCCTTAATTTGCTTCTGTTTATTAATGAATTTTTATTCTGGACATGGTTCAGTCTCCACTTAAAAAAACAAGTCTTTCATGATATTCCCAGTTAGAACTAAATATACTCTTACCAGCTTCCTTACATGTACCACTCTGCAAATTATTCTTTGATATCTTCATTGATTGGGAAATTTGCTCTTTGTAAGGCAGAAGGCTGGGCTTCTCTCTTTTTATATCATTAAACCCAGCATATATAAGCTTATATTGTGCACATTGTAGAAACTGCAATTCCAGAGGACATAAGTGCATGCATGGACCCATAAAGCATGGGATACACACAAATTTGATAAATTGAGGAATTTAGTCAATTTGACATTTATTTATAGGTGAAAAGTCAGGGGAGAAAAGCTTACATAGGATGCTTGAAATACTGGGATGTATAGTCAGCTAGCTGCAAATTGATCCTAAAAGCTGAAATGTGAAGAAATCACTGTAGACGGAGCTCAAGCAGTGGAGTGGGTGACTGGAATCATAGTCAATGCCTGCACATCTAAGACCATCAGAAACCTCCTGTGAAGAAGTTGCAAACAGAATTTGTGATTCAATAGAGTTCTGGGAAAGAAGCTGATGACATATGATAGCTGGACTCACAGAGAAATGGGCTAGATGACAGAATCTCCCAAGAAGAGATTTTTTTACACTAAGATTGGAAAATAAATGTGAAATGTTTTAAACTGAAGTCGAAACAAATGATGATACCATAATGCGGTCTGAGTACTCCTTAGCATGTGTGCTGTTTGTAACTACCCCTCTGGCCACTAACAATTTAGGTCACAAAAAATTCATCATTGCCTTTGATACCATACAATTCTACTTACATTTAGTCCAAATCATGGGACAGAAAGTCTAGCAGATGCTCGTGAGTCTTTGCTTAATGGGTAGAGTTATTGTTTTATTAAGAAAAGTAATTATAGAGATAGATGGTAATGGTAGTTGTACAACATTGTGAATATACTTAATATTGAACTGTGTACTTGTGACGGTTAGGTTTTGTTGTCAACTTGGATCTTTTTAATTATCTTGGGTGGGTCTCTGTGGATGTTTACAGGAAGGCAGCCTTTCAGCAAAGGGCAGAATGTAAAGAAGCTCAAAGAAGCTAGAAGTAAACATCCTTTCCTGTGTGGGCAGTGCAGAAAGGAAATTCCAGAGACTCAGGAAGCCATTAAGTCTGGGGAAGGGTTGTAAGACCCCACCCTAAGTCTATATAAAAGGGAAGAAATTCTCTCCTTGGCCCTCCTGCCTGTTTGCTGTTCTGTGTGTGTAGTGTTGGTGATGGGTTTCTCTCGCTGCTTGGACCTGTGAAAGAGGGCCAGCCTCTTTTGCTGTTATGCAACTTCCCCTCAATCTGTAGTTTCAATAAACTTTCCTCCCCCAAATTGTGTCTGGTTTGAAGATTCATCCCAGTGGTGTGTGGCTGACTATGACAATTCGAAATGATTAAGATGTAAAAAAAATTATGCAAAAATTATGCTTGTGTATTTTATTGAAAAATATTGAACTTAAAGATATAGGCAACGTCATCCAATAGCTTTAATATCTGCTCAACTCTAGACAGGTATTTAGGACACTACTGATGAGGGTTAAAGCTGGTCTTCTCCTTGGGAAAATTGATGTTAATTGGAAAATTCATATGGACGCAGTTACATCAGCCAGGCAAGAATGAGATTACAATCTTAGTGGTAATTTACGTCTAACACACCTTGTATTCACAACCCTCAAGGAACCACTTAAAGGTGTTATACTTCATACCATTTCCCCTCACCACATTTGTCTCTCTGCTGACTTCAGAAAAGATCTCTCTTACTAGAGTCGTCAATCAACGTCCCTCTGTCAAAACCTTTCTTCAGCCCGCGTCTCCCAGAAGCTATTCCAGACAAGCCTCATCAGTTTCCAGTCAGATTCACCAGTGTCCTTGGAGACCTTTCTTCCCTTTCTCAAGTTAACGCAGCCTTCAAATACCTTTCCAGTAAAATGGAGTTGTTTATACGGTTTTGTATTTCCTCCTGTGGCGTTGTGAGCAGTTATCTACTTTGACATTGATTTCCATCTGCCCATGAACTACTCCAGGTAAAGAAAATGGTTCGCAGTGGGTACTTTTCTCTTACAAGAGCCTGGTACCACTCTATTTCTTAGAAGTCGAAACCAGCAGAATGCTGGTGCCCACCAGCCCATAAAAGAGGCATAGATTGAAGCAAATATAAAACCAAGGCACACAGGTAAGGGAACTTTCCTGAGATCACACAGTTTCAAGTTATATGAACTGGATTCAAGCCATTTAAAGAAAGTCCATCCTTCAACTATCATTTTATAACTTCCCCAGATTGTTCTTACAATTTCTATGACTTCTTATGAGTCTGCATCATCAAATCTCAATTATAGTAACGGATATTTTGTTGGTATTACCCCTTTCTCTCTATATAACCGTTTCCCTTATGGTGTATTGTCAAAGTTGGCATATATTTCATAAATTCATTGGATTGATTGCATGATATAATACATGAAAAGCTTTAAAAAGCAGAGATAGATAGATAAATAGAGAGAAGAGAGGCAGAGAGAATGAATGAGCAGGCCAGGGCCTCCAGCCACTGCAAACTCCATATGCATACGCCTCCTTGTGCATCTGGCTTTATGTGGGTACTGGGGAATCAAACCCGGGTCATTAGGCTTTGTAGGCAAGTCCCTCAACTGCTGACTCATCCCTCCAGCCCCAGCCTAGGATTTTTAAAAAATGTATTTATTTGCAAGCAAAGAGAGCTAGAAGAGAGACAGAGAGAATGGGCTCTTCAGGGCCTCCAGTCACTGCAAAATGCATGTCCAGATGCATGCACCACTTTGTGCATCTGGCTTTACGTGGGTCCTGGGGAATCAAACCCAGGTCATTAGGCTTTGCAGACAAGTGCCTTAACTGCTGAGGTATTTCTCCAGATTGGCCTAGGATGAAAAAAACATATTAATTAATTTATTTGAGAGAAAGAGAGACTCACCTCCCCTCAGCAACAACACACAAAGGGGGAAGAAAAAAAGAAAAACTGGCTACCCCTGGTGCAGTTCATAACCCCCTCACCTATGGACAGATCCAGTATGCCCACTGAGGAAGGACCCCAGTGGGTAGGGTACAGGGGAGGGAAATGGGGACACCTTCACAAGAGTTGCTCATACAATGTATATACTTACTCATAATAAAAGATGAGAGGGAGGGAGAGAGACAGAGAGAGAGAGAGAGAGAGAGAGAGAGAGAGAATGAATATGGGTACATTAGGGCCTCCTGCCACTGTGAAGAAACTCCAGATGCATGCAATGGCACAACTCTGGTGGTCAGCTTTGCAAGCAAGTGCCCCAACCACTGAGCTCTCTTGCCAGCACATTCATGATCGTCTGCATAGTGGTTTTAAAACAAGGATACTTGTTTTATTTTGAATATTCCAACAGCAATGTTTGAGAGGAATATTAGTGTTTTTACTCTATAATGTTCAAATGCCTATGTTATAATTTATAAACTGGAGCTACTCAGATAGTTTCAAATATTTAAAAATCACACAATGATTAAATAAGCATACTTTCCTTCCTGTATGAGAAACCAAACCAGGAAAACTTAAGTCTGGTTTTAATTTCCAAGTTAAGGTAATCAAAAATCGAGACAGTTCATAGCCTTCAATATATTATGACAATTGTGTAATAAGCAAAAAAAAATCAGCTAAATTCAAGCAGAAGTTAGTAGAAAAATTAAGTTATGTAGAACAGATCTCTGATATTGAGTTGCATCCTAGTATGACCTAAACTATGTAATGTATGTTTAGTTGTGGGGTAGATAATGTGTAAAAGTTAGAAATTAGCCCAAGTGTGCTCTAAGTGCGCTCCACTCAAGTCTTCTAGGAATGTCATTGGAAGAATGTTTGGGATTTTGAGAGTCATGGAGAGTTGGAAATGCCAGAACTCTGAAGTTGGGCAAAGAGCCCATGTCTAATGAGGCGGCACATGGTGGATTCCCAAAATGCTCCATCAGTGAGCCTTGTATTGATCCTGAGCGCGGTGTCAGCAGGGTCCATTAAATGGGTGTTTTGAGAGCACTTAGGATAAATGGCTGGCAGCAGGACAAAGTTGAGCGATGCTTACCTCTTTAATACTTTTACCTGAGTGGTAGAGGAAAATAGGCCTTATATATCATCAAAATAGATGTGTTCAGACTTGTATTATCGTGGGACTATAGTTTTCCTTGAGTCTACCCCATACTTCCCTTCAGCCAATTCCAAGGAAAGAGTGGCTGACCTTTGATTTGGAAACTTCTGTTGGTTAGCAAAACCAAAAATGATTCTTGAGACTGTTATCTGCTCAGGCAGTTATGATATCATATGAATGAACTGTCATAGGAAATACAGACGTCCACACTGAAGAAAATAGAGGAAGGACAATTTTTCTTTTCATTCTTGGTTGTTTAATATTCTTCAATAGGGCTGGAGTGATGGCTCAATGGTTAAGGGCATTTGCTTGCAAAGCCTGCCAGCCCAGGGTTCAGTTCCCTAATACCTATGTAAAAACAGATGTGCAAAGTAGTGCATGCATCTGGAGTTTATTATCAGTGGCAAGAGGCCCTAGTGTACTCCCCTCTCTCAAATAAATAAATGAGTGAATGAATGAATGAATAAATAAAAATATTGGGCTAGACAGATGGTGTTGGGATGAACCTCCAAACCAGGCACAGTTATGGGAGGAAAGGATTTATTGGAGCTACAGATCCAGGGGAAGTTCCATAATGGTGACAGAGGCTGGCCCCTTTCACAGGTCCAAGCAGAGAGAGAAGCCCATCACCAACACCATATACCCACCAACAAAACAGACAGGGGTAAGGGAGAGAAATTTCCTTCCCCTTTATATAGCCTTAGGGCAGGGTCTTGCAACCCTTTCCCAAACTTTTTGGTTTTCTGAGTCTCTGGAATTTCCTTTCTGCACTGCCCTCTCAGGAGGGGAAGTTTGTTTCTAGTTCCCCTAAGCTTCCTTACTTCCTGCCCCCTACTGAGAGTGCTGCCTTCCTCAGAAACCCATCCAATATTACTAAAAAGGTCAAGTTGAAACAAAACTATTACAGATAGTTCAGTGGTTAGGCTCTTGCCTGCAAAACCTGAGTTGGATCCCCTCGTACCCATGTAAAGCCAGATGCACAAAGGGACGCATGCATCTAAAGTTCATTTGCAGTGACTAGAGGCCCTGGGGCTCCCATTCTCTCTCTCTCTTTCTCTCTGCAAAAAAAATTAAAAAAAATCCTTCAGTGAAGTACTTAACAAATGTATTGCACATTGTGTGGACATCAATACCAATATTCAGTTGTTTGCGGCTGGAGAGATGGCTCAGCGGTTAAGGCACTTGCCTCCAGTGACCAAGGCCCTGGGTTCAATTCCCCAGGACCCACATAAGCCAGACCCACAAGGTGGTGGCTTTGATGCATTCTCTCTCTCTCTCTCTCTCTCGTCTCATCTCATCTCTCTCTCTCTGCTTGAAAATGAATAAATAAAATAAAATAAAAACGAAAAGGAAAAGAAAAAAAATTCAGTTGTTAATAATGTAGTGTGTATTGTTATATAGAAAACATACTTGTAACCCCCATAATAACCTCTATTATCTGGTTAGTAAAGTTCTCTTCAATGGGCCTGCAGATGAGTGGAGATCAGTCCAAGTCAGTGGTTTTTAGTAATATCTAATGCCTCCACTTCACAGCAAATACATAAATTGGTGTTTGTAGTTTCATACAAAATAATGAGTTTTTAAACAATATTTTATACATGTTCTTTGCTTATCTTCATTTCCCACTTTCCTCCTTTGTCCCCCTTTCTGCTAGTTTCCTTCATTCCTCAAATAGTCTCTATTTTGCTTTCATCACACATACACACACATGTGCTTTCATGACACACACGTGCATGTGAGCATATATGGCATATATATGTATTCCACATGAAGGAAGCATCTATATTTGTCTTTATAAATATACATTTAAATCCAGCTTCCACATATATGAAATTATGTAATAATTATCTCTTTGAGTTTGGGTTATTTTCCTTAACGCAATGAGCTTGAGTTTCATCAGTTTCCCTGCAAATAACAAATTCTTGAGTGGCACTTTCACTATTATGGAATGTCGGTGTAAACATAAAATATATATTGAATCCTCAATTAAAAACCTCAATGCAATTCCACAACTAACACAAGCAGAAATACTTCAAAACAAGTATATATTTCAAATATTATGTCTCTGTCTGAACATCCCAAGTTCAAACACAATAGTGCAAGTTTTCATCTGTGTCTTAAGTCATTGTAAATATAAAGCTACAACTCACTGATGTGACAGGTTTCCTTGGATAACTAACGGATGACACACTGTTGCATCTGGAGTGGCAAGTGTGATGACATCTGTTGTCACCACTGTGCTTCAAACTTTACCTTGTTTGGAACGAATGACCTGAGTGTGCACCTGCTCTCTCCAGAGGCTCCTTCCCTTGGAGATTTCTCTATGTGCAGGTGTCTCCAATCTCCTCTCCCTTCTCCAGCCAGGCAAGATGGAGAATTTCCTTCTGGCTTGAGCCTTTCAGATAGCTTTCCCCTGAGTCCCAATTCTCCCTAAAATAAACCTCATAATTTATAATTTGTTCTTCTCAAAGTCTGGTTTTTCAAAACTTTGCTAAATCAGATAAGAGCCCAAAAGTTGGGGTTCACAGGCCTGGGGTCTGATGCATAATCCCTCCTTGGACCCCCAAATCCTGCCTTATAATGAAGGTCAGTGTTCACTTGCAGGGCCAGGGTGGTTTCCCCCCCCCCTTACAACCCTCTCTCTTTCTCTTTCTTTTCAAGGTAGGGTCTTGCTCTAGCCCAGACCTAGAATTCTGTGTGTAGTCTCAAGGTGGCCTTGAACTTAAGGGCGATCCTCCTTCCTCTGCCTCCTGAGAGCTGGGATTAAAGGCATGTGCCACTTAATATGTTTATTACAATTAAAAAGTAAAACTGTTTATCCAACATTGCGCTAGAAAGTCTTTCAAGAAACATAACAGTTATTTAAATGGCAATCCTCTACTGCACCATCCCTTTTTCTAAGCCTTTAGGGTCTTCCACAAAGTTCTAAAATGCCTCTGCTTACCGTTTTCAGTTATAGGATATTGTCATATGAAGTTGTAAGACTTGGGAATTATTAACTACATTACAAATGTATGAACAGTGATTACATAATCACAGAGAAGTGGATCATGCTGTATTAATCAATCTTTAATTTTATTTATTTGCTTGCCATTTGATGATAATTTCTTCTCTGTAGTTGACTATTTTGTTACTTAAAATCATAATCATCTTGATAACAATGAATCTTTATTGTTATTTCAAAAATTCCACATTTTATTAAATACTCTACATGATGAATATAGATATATGTATACATGTGTCTGCCATCTGTCTATGATCTATCTTCTCTCTACATACCTACCTATCATCTTTCTTTCTTCTTTCTTTCTTTCTTTCTTTCTTTCTTTCTTTCTTTCTTTCTTTGTTTCTATGTATCATCTCTCTCTCTCTCTCTCTCTCTCTCTCTCTCTCTCTCTGTGGGACTTTGCTAAAAGGGCTAAAAGGGGCACAGATGATATGGGGTTAAGGGAAGTCAAGGCAGGCTAAAGCCCCTGGTAGTCTCTTCACTGAAATCTGGTAGGAGCTTTGCCACCCCCACCCTTAACCCTAAAACTCCTGGCTCCCTAAGCAAGCCACAGTGAATCCTGCGTTCTCCCCCCAAAAGGGCTGACAATAGGTGACAGATCCAGGTGACAAACTTGTCTAAAACCATCACCATGGAATCCATGTCTAGAATCATGTACTTCCTGCCACTCAACTTATGCAAATTAGGCATTCACAGGTTACCTGCCCTCACCTATCCACTTGCGAGGTGCCCACTCACCACCCTGCCTAACCAATCCCCTTGCTCTCCCCCTGCCCCTAATTCTCCTGGCTTCTCCTCTCTATAAATATAACCTCTCCACATACAATAAACAATACAACTGCTCATCCCACCCACTATGGCTGTGTCCCGAGAGAAAACTCTCATATTTCTATGGCTTGCAACCTGCCTGCAGCAGGGGGAACTGCCCTCTTCCTTCCAGCTCGACCACAGTGATCGCAACCACAGCGACCCACAGCTGCTGCCTGCCTTTGGCTCCGCCTCCACTGTGACCAGACCCCACAGAGAAAAAATGAACAGCATTTCTATCATCTATCTATCTATCTATCTATCTATCTATCTATCTATCTATCTATCTATCTATCTATCTATCTACCATCTATCTATTATCTATCTATCTATCTACTATCTATCTATCTATCTATCTATCTATCTATCTATCTATCTATCATCTATGTATCTATGTATCTATCATCTATCTATCTATCTATCTATCTATCTATCTATCTATCTATCTATCTACCATCTATCTATCATCTATCTATCTATCTATCAATCTATCTATTATCTATCTATCTATCTATCATCTAATGTCTATCTACTTATCATCTATCTTCATCATCATCATCAATCAATCATTATCTATCTGTCATCTTTCAATCTATCATCAATTGAACTTCTGTCTACCTATCCACTTATCTATCTTCTATCTAGCTATCATCTATTTATCATCCCTCTATGGATCTATTAGTCTGCTTATATATATATATATATATATATATATATATATATATATATATATAAAGTTGTAAGGAAGTTTTTTTTATCAACCATCTATATAAGCACTGTTAAATTTTGGCACCATCCTTTGAAGAAACAAAAATTTGCATAAGTAGATATTCATTTTTACAAATTCATGGAGAACAACATATTCTATATATCTTTGTTAGGACACATCAGGGTTTTACGTGATTGATAAGGACACTTTATTATAATTCTAAAACTTTCTTGGTAACATATTTTAAGAACAAAGGCTTATTATGAAGAACTGTAGCTTGTTAGTAACCACAGGTCACACTGCTCTAGAATATCTGGGTTAATTCACATTTCCCAAATGGGACAGCAAAGAGTCAGGCTGCATAAACTCACCAGCATTATAATTTTTGACAATTTTATGGTATTCCATCTGTCATGTAAGAAGTAAGATTCTAATTTAACTATATCAGTTTATTTTATATTTTTGTTCATAAAATTATGTAAAAGCCACACAGAGCTTTATTGCTTTTTTTTTTTTTGAGGCAGGGTCTCACTCTAGCCCAGGCTGGCCTGGGATTCACTATGTAGTCTCAGGCTGGCCTTGAGCTCATGGCAATCCTCCTACCTATGCCTCCATAGTGGTAGGATTAAAGGCATGCCACACAACGCCCAGATGCTTTTGCTTTAGAGAAGTTTCTGATACTTAAATTTTGGCATGTGTATATATGTGTTGGGTACACGTGTGTGTTTGTGTGTGTGGTGGTGTGTGCACACATGTGGAGGCCAGCGGTTGATATCAGAGGTATTCTACATTCACTCTACTCTTTGTTTTACTAAGGAGAGTTCTCTCCCTTGACCCAAAGATCTTCCTTTCACTAATTTAGATAGTCAGCTAGTCTTGGGGATCCCCTGGCTCCACCTCCCTGGTAAGAGACTGGAAATGACTGCCATATTCACCCAGCATTTTTATAGGTGCTGAGGATCTAGTCCTCATGGTTCCCTCACCAACTGTTTATCAATATTAAAATATTTCTGACCGGCCATTGGTTGGGCATACCTTTAATCCCAGCACTCGGGATGCTGAGAAAGAAGGATCATTGTGATTTCGAGGTCAGCCTGATACTATGTATGAATTCCAGGTCAGCTTGGACTAGAGTGAGATCCTACCTGGAAATAAAAAAAAAACTTTTCTGAAATGTTTTTAATGAAACAGGGCACAAATAATTGTCACATTAGAAGGAAATGTAAGTATACGAATTCAAATTGAAAACTACCACAATCCTATTCTCTTTAGCAATTTTCAATTTAAAAACATGGCATCTCATACATAATTAGTTAAATTTGTTTGTACTATATTTTCAATGTTGAGTAAAATTCAAATAGTTGAATGTATGTATTAAGCTAGGCTAAATATGCTTAAGTAAACATGAAAAATACAACATATTCTAGCCTTTTCTATGCTGTGACTTGCCATTTCAGATTTATGTGATTTTGAACAGAAACATTTGCTTTAACTATATACCATTTAATTAATTTGCAAGACATCTCTATGCAGGATGTGTTTATAGGTCAGCTTGTGTGTTTAAAAAGCATGGTGTACAGCACAGATATATTCAATATTCATTGTATCTTAGTGATGTACTGTTAAAATCTGTGATCTTCCTTCATGCTGATCCTGATACAATGTTCCTGACCATTTTTATCTTTGAAAAGGTACACTTAACCTTGTGAGTTTTTAAAAAATTGTCCATACATTATTTAATGGGCAAACAATGAGTTGCTATCCCCAGTTCCCCAATGCCCTTCTTCCCCATCCCCACTCAGCTGGATATCCTCCTCCGTGGGCCATCTGGATCAGTCCTTGGGGCAGGGGACCATGGATAGCCTAGGAGTCAGCCTGGTTCCACCGGCCCTAGTATGTACCTTATGAGTTTTAATTCTCAAAGTGATGGTTATGAAATCTCAAGAGGACCTATTCTTAAAATCATGCTTTGGTCATCCATACGATACTGTGTTTTAATGTCCCTTACATTGCACAAATCCACAATATGCTGATTATTGTTGGACAGGGTGAATGTTCCAAAATGCTTTCAGGAAGGGTTGGTCTCATTGGAATAGGCGTTTCCTTTTTCTTCTCTTTATTCTTTCACACTTTCCATAAGTACCTTCTAAAAGACTAGCAAATAGAGAAAGAATACTATAAAAATCCAGAATCTAATTAACTTGTTCCTCTATCTCCTCAGAAGTTCTCTAAGAATTTTCATTTTTATTCCATTTAAGCTATATTTTCTTCTCTTTCTGACTCCAGATTTTTCCTTTCTTTGTTTTCTCAACCTTTTAAGAGAGAAACATACAACAGAGGAAAAAAAATAACTCGGATATATTCAATGCAGCTGCAAATTTTGTATTGCTACAAAAAGTTTTGTCTGTTTATAAGGGAAAAACAATAAAAATATGAACCAAGAAAGCACAGAAGGTAGTAACCACATTTAGATGTTTATCATGGAATCATCTTTATAATCCATCTGTTACAATTCCACAGAGAAGAAAAATAGGAGGAATTTGAACATTTATCTTCATTTTATATATTTGGGCTTGCAAGGCATATGATATAAATTTTAGTGGTGTTTTGTTGTTGTTTTGTATCTGGATTACAACTCAATTTGGTTATGTGGATGATAAGGTCTCATGGGGCACAGTCTTCCTATAGCTTTGATAATATTACCATTATGATATATTTTTTCTACCCACTTATTATTTAAAGAACATATTTCATTTAAAACATTGCAATTAAAAATCATAACATTTAAAGGAAAAAGTAGAACAATGTCTTGTTTTTTTTCGAGGTAGGGTTTCACTTTAGCCCAGGCTGACCTGTAGTCTCAGGGTGACCTTGAACTCATGGTGATCCTCCTACCTCTGCCTCCTGAGTGCTGGGATTAAAGGCATGTGCCACTACAGCCAGCTAGAACAATGTTTTCTTTAAGTTCCTATGTAAAATTAGTTATTACTTTCTCTGGTCCATATATATTTTTTCTCCTTTAAATACAAGCCTTGTTTTATCCAAAGTGTGTGACTCTTATGATATCATGGATTTTAAACCAAATAGAAAATTATTTTAGGGCTGGAGAGAAGGCACCTCTGGTTCAAACACTTGCCATACAATCACGAGTCCCAAGAGGGCCTGAGACCACCTGAGTTAGATCCGATCCCCCAGCACCCATAAGCACCCATAGCTGAGCATGGCCACATTGTCATGTGGCCCCTGTCCTGTGAGGAGCAGAGACTGGAGAATTGCTAGCCTTGTTGGTAGTTAGTCTGACCGAAAATAGAACTGGCTTCAGTGAGAGATTCCATCTCAAGGAATCAGTGTGAAGAGTGGAAGAGGGCGCCTGCCTCCCTCATTCTGGGCTCTTTGTGCACGTGCACAGGGCACGCACATCACACACAGGCATGCACCATGCACACACCACAAGACTACACACTCATGCAAAAGGAGGAGAAGAAGAAAGGAAAAAGTATTCTCTAATGAGCTATAGAGCTTCCTCTACATGTAAAAATTTTCAAAAAGATGATAGGGTTTTATTTTAGCCACTAACAGCAAACCAGGGCTTCTGCAACTCCAGCCTCTGGGGTCATCTCTCTTGGTACCCACTGAAGCTTTCTCTGATGAGGATTCAGCCTAGTTGCATGGCTGGCAGCTGGGACCAAGGCGAATCTGCTGAGAGGGTGTTTTGAGGTATAAGTAGGCAAAGAAAAAAGAACACTGGCAAAATTACTAGCAATTTTGATTTTTTAAAAAACGAACAATTACTATGGGTTGTTTTGAAAAGTGCCTACAGAGACCATCAGACATCAGATGTCTACAGCAGTCTGTAGCCAAGTTATTCTTTCCCACTTGAAAGCTTGTGTGAATGAGTGACTGTCAGAGAGCAAATCAGTCACACCTCAGGATAGACAGAGATCCAAGCAAAAGTGCGAAATAAATTGGAAGCCACAAAATAATCCTCTGTGGACCAGGGCAGAGGCCGAGAAGGCAAGGAGATACCCTCCCTGCTTTCTCCATCTGGTGAGAGTGAGATTGTCAGCAATACATATTAATAATTAATCAGAGGCTTTTTCGAGAAGAAGACTTCCGGCCAGAGTCCTGCTTCAGTACTATACATGACCAGGGCAGATTTTAGTCATAGTTAATTATTCATTTATTCAACAATTTGATATTAAAATCAAGGCATAGTCCTCAACTCTTACTGATTGTTAAAAAAGCTCCACTGTCTGCATGAGCTATAAAAAGACTGCATGCAAATATATACATATGACCACTTGCCCTCGACTAGGCTACAGTGATGGTAGGTCTCTGCCTGGTTCATGTTCTGGCTCAATCTCTACCCCTGCTGTGGCTGATTTATCCATAGATGGATCTTCTTCCCATGCTACCTGCCTAGTCTTGATTGCTTCTATTCAAATATCTAAGCTGCAGTAAGACACGGTTTGAACATGACCAAGGCAGAATCATGGCTGAAGTTTTCTTGATTTAAAAACCTTTTGGTTGGGCTGGAGAGATGGCTCAGCGGTTAAGGCACTCGCCTCTGGTGCCTAAGGCCCTGGGTTCAATTCCCCAGTACCCACATATGTCAGACCCACAAGGTGGTGGCCCTGGTGCTCTCTCTCCCTCTCTCTCTGTATTTCTCTACTTGAAAATGAATAAATAAAATATATTAAAAAAAAAATAAAAATAAAAACCTTTTGGTGAGTGCCGTTTAGTAGCCCCTCCTTTGGTTGTTTTCTTTGTCTAGGGTTGACCTTCTTTAATTTTTTTACATTCATGTTATCTTTTTTTAAAAAACAGATCTTGTAGGAATTTCTTATCAAACTCCAACAAGTAATGCATGCATTACTTAAATTCAGTGTACATATCTATCACATACAGTATGTGAAATTATCTGCACAAGTCACCCTTATGGAAGACACCGGATCGTGTGGGATTTAAATGGTCTAGCCATGTTCAACTTTTTAGAGTGGGGAGCCTAAATCATTGGTAGAGCACATGCCTAGTTTGCGTAAGTCCCTGGATTCAATGCCCAGCACCATCAAACAGCAATTAAACAAAGCAAAACAAAAAACCCCAAGAATGATAAACCAATCTTTTCTTTTTAGTTTATAAAACCAAAATTTATACTTACTACTTTTAGATACTGATTTACATCAACATGCCTACACTTATTTTTTATTTAGGAAATTAACTATATGTGTTCCGAACTCTTTCTATGAACATTTTGTAGGTTTAGCATCTATAAAAATAGAAGATAAATGATAATTTTTGAGTTGTAGTCAGATATGGTGGCTCACTCCTTTAATCCCGGCAGTCAGGAGGCTGAGGTTGGAGGATCACCTTGAATTTGATGGTAGCCTGGTCTACATAGTAAGTTCCAGGCCAACCTGGGCTAGAATGACACCCTGACTCACAACCAAAGACAAAAGCAAAGAAACAGACAAGCGCACAAGTTGTTTGGTGGGAGGAACCAGCAGATTCACATGCTAAGAAAAGCTGTATATTCCTTTAAAGGGTCCACAGTGATCATATTTTCTGTCCTGTATGTTAGTTTACCATTATGGTAAACTTAATGATTTTCATTTAATAGTGTTTCATAAAGTGGTTTATTCAGTGAAAGAACAGATGCCATAACCTTTAATTTTCCAGGAAGAACCAATAACCCAAGGTGACGCAAACCCTCTACCAAGGAAAAAATTTTCCCTACCTGAAATAATGCCAAATATTAAGCTGGAAACAAGGGATATTTGGCTCCACATTAATCCACAGTCGTAAATCTCCATGGAATTTGACCATATAATGCCAAAATCTAGGATAATCCAAGAGTTAAATAAAGTCTGATCTCTGTCGGCCATGCACTAATGCATTATTTCATTTGAGTAATTCACCAGGGCACCTTAAACCTGCCTTTCTCAAAGGATGTCCCCCCCCCCCAAAGGCCAAATATTTCAATCCCTAGATTGTTTCTCCATGTTGTCCTGACATAATAATTGGTAAATTGCTCTCAATATGTGTGGAATCAAACAGATCACTGTCTCTACCACCAGACTGTGAGAAGAAAAATGATGGTGATAATGATGATTTTAATGGAGTATTTGCTGCTCTGAAATTTTATTATTTTATTTTATTTTTTTAAAGAAATCTTGAACAAGTTCTTTTTTTTTAAATATTTTTATTTATTCACTTTCAAGCAGAGATACAGAGGGAGAGGGAGAGGGAGAGAGAGAGAGAGGGAGAGAGAGAGAGAGGGAGAGAGAGAGAGAGAGAGAGAGAGAGAGAGAGAGAGAGAGAGAGAGAGAGAGAGAGAGAGAGAGAG
>PVHP010006612.1:0-59405 GCA_004024765.1 Zapus hudsonius
CACAGAGGGGGAGAGAGAGAAAGAGAGGTACAGGGCCTCCTGCCACTGTAAATGAACTCCAGATTCATGCACAACTCGGTGCATCTGGCTTTACATGTGTCTTGGGGAATCCAACCCAGGCCTTCAGGCTTCACAAGCAAGTGCTTTAACCACTGAGCCAGAAATGGGATTCTCAAGAGCATTGTAATTTCAAAGACAATAGAGGTGCAATCAATTCAAAGAGTGCTTGACCTCAATTTCTCAGTGTGCTGGACATTTCAAATGATTTTCCTCATAAATTCTCAGTGATATTTTATTCCACAAGAGCTCCTCCTTGAAAAGACATAGATAAATAATTTTCTTCTCTCAGAGGAGAGCTAAATCAAGAAGAGAAGTAGGATTTGGGAACGAGGTTTTTAACACAAAGACAAGCAGGGAATTCCCCAGAATAGTAATAAGGAAACTTCTATGTAGTGGGAGTTCCATATCTGGGAAAATAATCATCTGAGGTCTGAGGAAGAGATAAAGATGTCTAAAAGTGATGCCTTAATGGGATCAAGAATTAATGTGAAAAGCAACTTTCATAATTACCAGCCTCATGAGAGGATGTCTACTATAAGGACACTAACCAAGTTCATTATTACACCAGCCACAAGAAACAGGAGCACATATACTTATGTCCACGGTCTCCTGGGCCACATTTTATGTCCATTGTGCATGGGTAACCTATTTCTCTGCTTCTTTTGAAATTGATTCAACATACCTTATGCAAACTTGGTTTATTATTTTCTGATAGTCAACAAGGGACAGAAGTCTGAGGCCCAAAGTCACCTTGTCCTCCGGAGACTAATCCCCATACTGCAATAAAAATAAAATAAAATTGTATTAGTTGGGAGTTCTCTAGAGGAACAGAACCAATGGAAGGAATTATAGTAAAAACGGGGATTTACTGGATTAGTTCATGGCTGTTCACCAATAGCAGTCTTCAGGCTGGAGAGTCAAGGCACTGTGTGCTCAATCCACATGGCTGGATGCCTCAGCAGTCCCATCCCAATCCAGCACTGAAGGCCTGAAGGCTTCCTCGGGAGCGGCTGGTCTTCAGACCTGGTTGGAAGGCTGAGGAAACTTGGTTTCAATGTTGAGGAAGGATAGCTGAGCAAGATGGAGATATGCACAAGGCACAACAAGCACCAGCTGGGAGGCAGGAGGAGAGATTTTCTTCCCCTTGAGCTTCCTTACATCCTGCCCACTACTGAGAGGGCCCCCCACTCTGGGGGATTACTGGGGATTACTAAACAAATCTAGTTGACAACAAAATTTACCCATGACAAAAATAAAATAAATAAAGAATGAAATAAAAGATGCAATATAGTACCAAGGCTTGGATTATTTCTGGTTCCTCATCCCTGCCTGAGAATGCTGATTTACTCAAGAGCATAGATGCCATCTTGAAAAATCCAAGCAGAAAAACAAGAACACTAACATTTTTGAATGCCACCCAGAGACATCGTCTGCATAGCTACAAGAAAAATCCAGTGTGCTCAGAGTACTGTACTCTCTCTGTCTCTGCTTTAAAGGAAATAAATATATAAATATGTCTTTGTAAACCTCCTTTGGCACTAGAGTTTGACTATAATTTTCAAACGTAACAATCATATTTGTTAAGGTTAATCAATTTTGTGTTTTCCTTTTGGATGTTGTGTTTGTGTATTAATGTGGGTGTAAATGGGCATGAGGGAGAGTGTGTGCACCTCGTCCTGATGGGTGCCACAGGGCAGCTGTGGGTGTCCTTTCTCAGGTGCCATCACCTTTTTGGAAAGAGTGACTTTCACTGGCCTAGAACTCATCAAATATGCTGGACTGGATGACCAGTAACCATCAGGGATCTGCCTCTCTCCTTGTCTCCAGTGCTGAGATTACAAGTGAGAGCCACCACACCCAGCTGTTGTTTTTATGTGGGTTCTTGGGATTTACCTCAGGTCTTTATGACTGTAAGGCAAAGACTTGACCAATTTAGTCATCTCCCCATCCATATTGATTTTAATACATACTTTATGACATATTATTTACTACTATTATTATTATATTATTAGTCTGGGGAATTATGTTTCTCTATCACAATTAGTGTGGAACTACCACTACCGTGTACTTTATGCCATTGAAATAGACTCTGTATCTTAAAACAGAACCTGAAAAACATTGTGAACTGTTTTACCAGCAAAATATTCACTCAATTGGGACAAAGCCACTAGATAGACATCCTTCTGTACTGAAGTTGACAGATATCCAAGCTCCCTAGGTGACATGAGTATACTAGAGTAGTATTGAAAGAGGAATTCCATATGATGAGGGCAGAAACACACTCTTCTATTGAATGTGCTGCATGAATAAACATATTTCAACTGATTTTAACCTTCTGTCTCTGTCTGTGGTCGTTGTATTTTTCTTCTCATATTAACAACATGAAGACACAAAGTCACACAGAGAATGAACAACTTTAAAAAGGGTGTAAAGTGGTCATACCTTGGCACCTTGGCACCATGGACCAAGCCTCTGTGCTCCCAAGCTGTCTCTCAGGAATATTGGAAGGTGGTGAAACAGAGCCTACTCATTTGCATTTTGGGACCACATTTTCAGACAGAGTAAGCTTAGCCCTTTGATCCTCTGGGCTTCCATTTCTTGATCTATTAAACTGGGTAGATAATGATAGTAGAGGACTGATTGCTGATCTACATGTGAGCAATTTACAAACACTAAAAGTATATAAATACTCTTTATCCTTAAGAGAAGCAAATTACCATGACTGATGCTTTTAGAGACCCAGGTTACATGTTAAAATACAGAACACAGCAGTGGAAGCAACAGGAATGTGTTTCTAACTTCTGACCCTTGTGACTACACAGAGCTGAACTGAAGAATCCTTTTAAATTAGGGACAATTGAATGGCAGCAAGCATTGCAATGAGGGCTGCGGTGTCATAAGTTACATCAATAAGCTCACCTACATGTGATAAAAATTGAGAATTTGGACAGGCAATGAGATTTTCAGGCTTAAAAGGACAAATGTAATTAACTGAATATTAAGTCTTCTTTCCCAAAGGGCTGCAATGAAAATTGGCCTTTAACAAAATAGCATAATGCAGTCAATTGTCGCATTGATGTAGTGAGAATATAATTCAGAAACCAAAGCCACTAGTAGGTGCACCAGAGATCAAGTACTCTGGAGCACAGCGGGAGTCCTGCTGGCCCTTGAATTACTTAGTAAGATATTTGTACATAACCCACATTTTTAAAAAATTTAGATGTCACAGGTTTTCAAGGTCTTAAGAAGCTATAAGTCTCATAATGAAATATAACCTTGTAACAAATCACAAGTCTTTCAAGGTCAAGAGACAAATCTGTATTTCAGGATCACTGACTTCCAGTTACATTTTAAATCAAAGGAGAAATTAAAATAGCAAATATAACTTGAAAAAAGAGTTAGGCATTTTAATGACTGAAAACTCAAATTTTAATACTCAGTTAATTAGTAACTGGCACATCAAATGATATATGATGCCAGTTCTGGTACAAAACAGAACGTTAAAAAAATAACTTCTGAGTAGGTAGGGAAAGCTTTTTAAGTAAATAAAGATCAGTAAGATTCTGCAGTTGCAATGGGGTTCAAAACATGTCAGAATTTTATCCAATTTCCACAGAAAATTATGTCAACTCTTCGGCATCTGTAATCATCAATGGATTTCTCTAGTGCTTTAAGTGTTGAAGCTTTGAATTGGCAATTAAGCAGAGGAAAGAATTAGTGGGAAGTTTAATATATCATTGTTTGCCTAAAACAAGTTGAATTTAAGGTCTTTAAAGAAGAAATTCTAATTTGAATATCTTTCAAATTTTTTAATTTTGGTTTATACATATATGTAGTATATATTTACAAATGTGTGTGCATATATGGTTCAAGTTCTTAAGGGCTTAAAACACTAAAATAACAGCTACTTATGAGGGAGAAAGCAGTATTTTTTCAAGAGTGTGCATATGGTGGTTAACACTCTGCTTTCTAAAAATCCTTTGTCTGCTCATCCTGTCAGCCTTTTCGCCAAAATGCAACATTAAACATAGACCACCCCCCCAAAAAATGTGGAAAACCAGATGGAAGAAAACTAAGTTCTCCTTAACAAGGAGTGCAGGGGAAGTTGGCAGTCTTTAGTATGCTAAAAGCTGCAACAAGAAACTAAAAAAAAAAAAAAAAAAAAACCTACAGAAACTGCACACCCACAACACATTAACCTATCTTCACAGTCAGAATGGAAAAAAAAAAGTTAAAGATGGAATCTAAGCATTCTTAAAATTATCAAGAGCAGATTCATAGAGATTTACATTTTACTTTTAATTAATTTCTCGAAATAAGAAGAAATTGCTCTATAAAAATTGTCTAAAATACCCACCACAATTCTCTGGCAACAGTATTTTTTTTTATGAGTACATCTTGTAGGAAAAATGGTTCATTTACAACTAAATGCTTTTAATTTGGTTGTGTGAACATATACAACATTTTAATAAATTTCTTTAGATAATACTTTGTGAATCTTCATTTCTTCTCACTTTTTGAACAGTGAGGAGAATGTCACTGCAAACAAATGAACAAGCAATAGGAGCTTGTTGAATTTAAATTTTCAACCACACACACACACACACACACACACACACACACACACACACCTGTTCTTCCAGATGAGTCTTCTCTTCTTATGTATGCATGTGATTTAAAGAAGTCTTTGATTTCATGCTCTTTTCCCCTCTTTTCAGTAATAATCAGGTAGTAATAGGAGAGAATGCATACTTTATATTACATACATACCTGCTACAGAGTATACTGATCTGCCCTATAATTATTTTCCATTCTGGTCACTGACCCTTATCTATTTATGTCAAATACTTAAATGGTGACATACCAGAGAGGAGAATTTTATGACGTGAGGGACACTCAGGATGAGGCAAGGCTGTAAATTACTGAACTTCCATTTACAAAGAAATGTGCCCTGGCCTGATTTTCTGCAAACACGGCTCCCCAGGGTTCTCCCACTCTTTTCTCAGTGTTTGAGGACATTATCAAGTTATCTTAGCCTGGTGTGGTGTAGCACATCTTTAATCCCAGCACTCAGGAGCAGAGGTAGGAGGATCATTGTGGGTTTGAGGCCACTCTGAGACTACTGCATTGTGAATTCCAGGTCAGCCTGGGATGTAGCAAGATCAAAAACAAACAAACAAACAAAAATAGATACCAACACTATCCTGACCAGCTAACTATACTATAATAAGATAATATATCTATACTATACTAAGATATTTCTAGTTCCCTATCTCACCTACAAGTCTCTTCATGCCACACTTGTTTGGCCATCTTCCTTTCCCTTTTCACCTAAGAAAAACTTGTTCAATATTTGCAACAATGATTTTTTTCTCAGAAATTTTTAAGAGTTGACTTTTTGCACATTTTATGGCTATTTGTTATTTTATTGGTATTATTTTAAATCTACTTTGTGAAGCTATATAAAAATACCCAGATTGATATGAGATACATAGATATATAACTATTAAGTAAACTATAATAATTTTATTCTCATAAGTTTATAACTATTAAGTAAACAATAATAATTTTATTCTCATAAATTTGACCTTCATGCATGACTCAACTATTTTCCTAGATGAATAGATTGATCTCACAATACATAGCAACTCTGAATTGCATCTCTTAGTCATATTTCCAGTCTATAGAAAAAAGACATTTGCAGTAAAGGAAATTCTAATTTAAACAAATGCTTGATCCAAACTGAAAAAAGAAGAATTTTATGTTCATCTGTCTTCTTTTTCTCACGATTTGTTGATTATTCACTTCCTCCTCTCAAATGTTAGTAAGATGACTATTTATATAAAGAATGTGTATTTTTATTATATTTAGAACGTATTTTATGTGGCTGTACATTTTAACAATGTTTAATGATATGAGTCTGAACAAGGCACACAGATGTGCTTGGTTCTTATTACCTATATCCAAAAGTGGGAAGCTCAGAGCTCACTAATTAGTACAAGGGTCCATAAGATAATAAATCTAAGGAAGGGAACATAAAGCAGAATGTGGTGCACAGAAGTTATGTGAAAGCACTTGTACTTCTCATACATAGATCATTCCAGACCTTACAAATGCATCTAGAAGCTGTCCCGTGTGTATTTTTTTTTTCAGGAGAATTAGTGAACCTCTGTTGAATATGCTCTATGTTACCTTTCTATAACTGTGAAAAGAAAAACCTTGAGAAATCAACCTAAAGGTAAAAATGAAAGGTTCATTCTTGGATCACAGTTTCAGAGGTTTTACTATTAGTCATTGTTTTTGATCCTGTGCTGAGTCAAAATACCATGATGGGGAGGGCGAGAGTGCTGGAGATAATCTACACATCTCATGATTTCCAGGAAACCAAGAAAGAATGGAAAGAAGATTTTATTTTTCCCAAATATTTTTCTTGTTCCTTCCTGTACAATGATTGCTTTAAATACAGTCATCTACACATCGTTACCTCATCTTCTTTACTGATTTTTCAGTTTATCATCAGTTAAGATTTTGTTCCACTACTAATATTGTTTTCATGTAAGCCACCAAAGCCCTTGCCATTGATGAATATAATTGTTTCATCAGAAATTCTAAACAAGAGGCTTTCCTCGTTTCTTCACTTCATTTGTTTTCTAGAATAGACTTTGGAGAATTTTCCTATTTTCTGACTGTTTCTTCATAGTATTTTGTGCTAGGTATATCATTCAAGAATTCTAATATTAAAATACACTGTATTTAGTTCTTGAATTTCAACTTATCTCTCTTTGTATGTCCCCAGTTTAAAAGCATATAACCACAAGTCCATTGGTAGCCCACCTCATTGTGTACTAGATTTGGGCTGATCTTCAGATGTTTATATGACACACCCTAATTGTCATTGCTTGTCATCTCCAACTTAACCGATACATAAAAATAATCACTTAAAAGAATTATTTCTATTAATGTTGATGGCAAGTTGCAAGATTCACTCCAAAATATCTCTTAGGCTAGCCTGGACTATATATCCAATCAAAGAGAAAACCTATTGTTTCAAATCTTCCATAGACTCAGAAGCCACGGTTGATTTTCACGTCTGGATCAGTCAGGTTGATGATGTGATACCATGTCTTCATCCTACTGGATTTGACATCATCACCTGTAGTTGATACTCAAAGCAGAATCTAGACCTTTTCTAAGTGAAACTTGAATACTATTCAAGTCTCCACTGAATCAGCACCTTACATAGACTCAAGATACCCTACCTGCCATGTAATGCTATTTATCTTTTCATTCATTCTTGACTCCTACCATTTCCACAATCATTTCCCTATCCTAGGAAAAGAGGTAAATGATCTCATTGCTATTGAATAACTCGTTATATTTCCACTGACTATCCTGGCCCTGGTGCTGGGAATATTTTCTCAATTTAATATCCTCAGTCTCCTCACAAGTATGCTCTTATCATACCATTGCAATATTTTTTTTAATTTTATGATTTTACCTTGTTTGCATGAATTTACTTTTAGTTTCAAAACCATCCCTCACTGATGGCTGTGAGATTAAACTCTTTGAATACTTTCACCTTACTATTTGGCATGTATTAACCTTTGTCTAGAGAGGGCACTGGAGAGATGTTTCAAGATGCAGGATGTTTTGTTCTGGCTTCCAGTGGACTGTCTGCAGACCAGGAGATTTTCTACAGTGTGCTTATGTGGCAGGAAAGGTTTCTAGACTGGCAGGCAGCCTCCTGTGGCATAGTAATGTTCTCATGCACTGCAGAGCTATGCGGTCATCTCTGGAGCACAAAGGAGTTTTTCTGATATCATTCTCAGGAAACACATGAGTGTTTCTCCCCCAGTCCCTAAATTGGAGATTCCAGTAAATTCCACCATCATTTTCCCTCAGGAACTTTTCTACCCCTGAAAACACACCATGCTTCTCAGATAAGATAAGGAGTATCAATTTGCTTAGTAAATCATAAATTTGTGGCAATTGTTAGAATACATTCAATTCAAAAAGGCAGCTCCTTTAATCTATATTATTAGGTATATTAAAATATAGCTGTGACATGTTATTAAGTATTTTAAAAGAGAGTTGTAATAGATGTCATTATGTTAGTAATTTTCAGGTACTTTTAAATTTTGCTTTTATAGTTGCATCAAATAGATTTACTATCTTTATTAAACTTATAACTTTCACTCTACAACAGTGACACTTATCACTGTATAACCAGCCCATGTATGGGTCATGGATATCATGAAGCTTGAAAATTATAATATAGTAAGCGTCTGTTTCTTTTTCATTGTTTGCTACTTTGTTCATTCATTTAATGACTAGTTATATAACCACATAGTAAAATGCATGTTTAACAATGTATGTCTAGGTTTAGCAAAGAAATGCATGTTTAGCAAACCAAGCTGTTTTCTATGATTTAGATAAGCAATTAATTAACTTTGTAGATTAGCGACATTGATAAAGGCTGTAGAAATGCAAAGATGATACCATCCTAGTAGATTGGATAAAGGAAGGCAAGGGAGCGGGAAAGAAAAGGAGATTTGATAAGAAAAAAAAAGGGAAGGGAGAGAAAGACAGTATGCAGTTATCAAAGCAAATACACAGAGTATGTTCTGCTGCTTAGGATTTGCTTCTTCAGCCAGTTATTTCGCAAAAGCAATGGGCCAGAGCTGAGATGAGGTTTTTGCTGTTATGCTCAAAACCGGGCTTCTCAGACCCCGCCACTGCCTTATGTGCTGGAAACACATTTACATGATAACGGAGCTGCAGAAGGGAACATGCCCCAGCTCATATTCATTTGACAATGAGAAAATATGGCATGCCCCAATTGTAACTGCTGTCACACAACTTCAATGGCCCTTCCTTACATATTTATTCTAATTTTATGGTCTGTACAATTTGAAATGGTGTCACTAGCCAGTCAGCAACTAGGGAGAGTACAGGAAAACATTTTTTCGTAAATTGGTCGTCTTTCATTTTGCAAATGCTCTGCCTAAAAATATAGTTATGCTACGAGCTGATTTACAGTGGGGCTGTTGGTTATTTACTGGATGATCATGAAATAACTCTGTTGTATCTGTGTGATTTATCAAGAATTTTATGGAAAATTCTGGATGGTGATTTAACATTGCTCTCTAAATAATCCCTCTCTTCTCTGTGGCTCTTGATGCTGGCTCTGATTTATGATGTCACACTGAAAATGAGAGGCTTCCGCACATAAAACACTGCTCTGAGAAGGTAACTTTCATCAGCAGGAGGGCTAGTCACTGAGGGCTTGTCACACCAGTTATGGTCAGAAACTATAGGTACAGTGACAGGTCTCCACAGCTGTTGAAATTTCATTCTGCCCTTCACCACAGCCAGGACCGTCTTTGAAGCTCAAAGAAGTTCAGTTCATCTAAGGGTGACAAACAAATTTGAAACAAAGAAATAGATGTATGATAGGTAAAAAATCAAGTTGAATTTTCTGGTTTTATTCTTCTTATTTGATAGACACCATGCAGGTAAATTCCTTAGGCTTGAAAGAACGTTTGCTTGGTGTATTTGACGGGGAATTTTACGTGCCAACTTGACTAGATGAAGGGATATTGAGAGAATGGTAAAACATTTCTTCTGGAAATATCTATGAAAGTGTTTGAAATGCTTTGATTTGATAATGAAGATTTCCCCGCACCCATAGAGTGGGCATCTTCCTATCAACTGAGAACCAGAAAGAGCGGAAAGGTGAAGAAAGGGTGAATTGGTTGCATACTGAGATTTCCTGCAATCTTTGCATGATTTTTGACATTACCCTTTCTAGGTCCCAGGCTTTGAGTGTGAATTAAAGCTACAACTCCAGTTCTGTCTTATAAACAGCAGATGGGGGACCCCACAGACTCCACAGCAAGAAAGCTGATGTCAGTGATAAATCCATTTCTATCTATCAGTGTGCATTATTTATCAGCAGAGATGTGATAGATGCACTGCTGGGCTATTTTACAGAGACACCAACACCACACACCTAGCATATTAGATAAACTAACACAGCTATGATGTCACTAAGTAGGATCATCTTTTGTGATTATATCATTGGACTAAGGCCCATCTTTGACTGAAATAGGTTCATCCTCTAAGTCTATCTTTTATAGCCCTACTTAATGTGTTTTTCTATGCGACATTGATAAATAAATTACAATGTGTTTCATTTAATATATTAGAGAATACAAATGTTAAATCAACTCAGGAAAGCCCATAGCAAAATGATAACCCTGGTAATATCAACTGGGCTACCATTATTTGTTTAGCTAATGTGAAGAATCCAAGTAGAATGGAGACTAACCTTTTAATAATAATTGTTAATAATGGAATGATAAAATTGGCTACGAGTGATAATTTAAAAATCACTGTGTTTACTCAAGATTGAGTTTACTTCTTTTTGCATGTTGAAAACAATTAAAATCAATCAATTTGTAATTATATTTTAAAAATAAAGTAATAAGGATAAATTAATTTATCCCAGTGGATCTGTTTGTTTAAAGCTTGTTTAACAATAGGTACCGACTGTCATCTTTTTGTTAACATTTAGGAACCTGCTCTCTAGATTCGTCTCCACTTAGAATCTGAAGAGTAACCATTGGGAAACTATCAAGAATACAGTCAGAATGATTCAGAGACCCAAAGGGGAATGATCTAGGAGGGTTCTGTGTATATGTTTTCAGATACAGGTTATACAGTCTTGTTACTGTGTTTTATATCTCAATATACTATCAAAGGAAAACTAGTGCAATTGAATATAACTTACAAACATTCAGATTTACAACCAGGGTAAATAAATATATCTTTTAAAATCCCTTTTATAGTATCATAACCTTGTTTTTCTTTCTGCAAATATGGAACTAACCATATTGCTTTTAACCATTCACTCTTGAATATTCCAAAAGGGCATATATATTTAGATGAACTACAATTCCATCTCTCTTCCACTCTTTCTTATTTATTGTTTTTTTTTAATCATTACCTATTTCACCCAAGCATTGGTCTTTGGTGCTTCACAGCCTTGTTTCTAATGCTGGAAATGGCCTTCCATCCTTGATGAATGAGCTCTGCCAGAACTTGTACTCTTTGATGCCCAAACGCTTCTCAGTGTAATCATAAGAACCACTGCTTCCTAATAGTCACTGCTGTTAACTCAGGTGAGGGAAAAGATTGTGCAGGATGATTGATGGACGATACAGCACAATTCTCAAACTGATTTGCTGGCTGACAAGTAACAAAATCACCAGTTGATGGTAAACTTATATAAATGAAAAGTTAATGGAGACTTTGGTTTTTAGAATATTTCTCTTTTGGCATATCTAAAATGAAAAGACTGTGATATGAGTAGCCAAATAACTTTAAGTCTTAGTATTGTATAGTTAACTTTGAAAAAGTAATTATCTGCAGGCCTACATAACTGCTTTCCTTGACTTCCCTCAGATCATATGACTGTAATTTGTGTTCCTATACCTATGAAAATGATATGTTTTTAAATCAGAACAGAGGATAAAATGCCATATACCCATAGTTTAAATGTCTTCACTCATAGCCCAGTCATTAGAAATAAAATCAATTCTGATCATATGAAATGTACACTAGAACATTTATTTTCTTTCTCTTCTATAACATGGAAAACATGTTTAATGGCTACTCTGTCTTGTGTATTACACTTAAATTTAGCAAGAGCTATGAGTTAGTGGTAACATAGTCTTTGTACATGTAGATTGACTTAGCAATAGGAAAAGTCTGTCTAAAATCCTCAGAGTGATTAAATTTTAAATTAAAATCATGGTCAAAATTTATAACTGAATCTGTTGGTGTTACATTAATATATTTATCAATATTTTACTCATTATTTAAGATACATTAATTTGTTGGGGTAACATAAAAAGAAACATTATTTTTGTCACTTGATTCCTGCAGAGTTCACTAAGAAAAGAAAAGAAAACAAAACAAAACAAAGCAAAAAAAAACACACAAAAAAGGCATCTCTTCTCTGCTGCAGAAAGTGACCCAACAGTGGACTTTGTAATAAACCTCATCAAAGATTTCTGAATATAGGGAGGTTTACTGGAGAAAATAGAGCATTTGCCCTTGATGTATTCCTCTCCCTTCGACCTTTCTATCCAACTACAACCCTAATTTATTTCAACAGATGCCAACAAGATATCACTGACCACACGCATCCTCTTTCTTTTGATGCTGGGGAG
Source organism: Zapus hudsonius (assembly GCA_004024765.1). Classification (NCBI taxonomy): domain Eukaryota; kingdom Metazoa; phylum Chordata; class Mammalia; order Rodentia; family Dipodidae; genus Zapus; species Zapus hudsonius. The sequence goes on from PVHP010006612.1 coordinate 12,297, forward strand.
AAGGAATCACCTGAGTGCAGAGGCAGCTCCCTGAACGAACAGAGTTCTCTGCACTTTCCGAAGCTTCTTTTGTGGTATTGGACTAGTCTTGGAAACTGCTGGTTCTCAGGGCTGTGAATCGAAATGCTTGTACTTTTGGCTTTCTCTTTGTACATTTCATAATAGCTCAGTGGCTGTGGAGAAGGTAATCTCCTTCTCAGTGTGCATGTTCTTTTACTACAGGCGATAATCTACTGAGTTCTGCAGCTCCCATAATGTAAGCAACTCCCTTTGTGACTTTCAACTGCTCTAGGTCTGTAATGGTGCTTGGCACTTTAATAATTAGTCTACAGGGAGCTTTAATAGAGTAGGGCAACTGTTTTAATTAACTTAATCCCCAGAACATGAGTTGACCATTAGACATCAAATCACAGTTTAGCTCCAAGAGTATTTGAACTCTGAGGAAATCACATTTGTAACTACAGTGGGGAGAGCATTATCTTCTGTTATAAAACAATGCAGCTGCAACCGATTTGGCTCCACTGGCCTCTGACACTGTGGTAAATGGAAGCCATTATTTCCATCAGAATGAATGTATAATAGAAACGGCTCAAGAGTTTGGCTCTGGGTAGTGTAGAAATGATGTTTGCTGGCCTAATTCATGAGATGCAGAAGACCAATGGAAAGGAATAACCATTTTGAAACTTTCAGACTCCCTATTTTCAGCTGAGTGAAGACATGCATTTGCAAAGCCACTTAAAAAGCTAATTCGGTTCAGAAAGAACAATATTGCAATAAGGCACTTTCATGCTCTAATAACTTATTTTATGGTACTGTTTTAAACTATAGCACCATTTTAGGCTCTTTTTTATATATCCAAAGACCTTTATTCTATGTAGACACTGTGTGGGAGAAATAATAGGTGCAAGCCATGAGGGAAAGTATTTGTCATTATAATCAATAGAACATGAGAATTTACAATGTATTTTCTCCATTTACACATAGGAATTTTGTGCACACAACAAATTATAGAGATATGCTATGCATAGGTGAATTTCTTCCTACATTCCATGGACATTTTAAGTATGAACAGCATGAAGCAATTATTAGTTATGCATTTGTGTATATAATACATTGTGAATTATAATAAAGACATGTTTTTATTTGCATTATATATTTATTATATTTATTCATATTTAACTGATTACCAGAATTTCAAAATAATTTTCATAATATTGATGCCTGATTGAAGATAGATATTATGTATTTTTTTCTTCAGACAAATCTGATTGAAGTTTAATCATATTTTAAATTAAAATAGGCTTTCAATTGACATGTGTTATAAGATCATAGAATATCAGTTATGGAGAACACCTTTGAGTAACTAAACACATGATGAAATAATTTGAATATCGCCACTATGATATCATGAAAACTCATAATATGTTTGTGTATAACTGACATTGTTAATTTTTTTCCTTGATTTTCTGTACATATTGCCAAATGTTACTTCTTGGATCACAAAAGTGTGTCTTAGCTCTCTCCAAGAATAAACATTTAAAATAAAGGCTACATATGACAGATTGATAGTGAGCCCCATAGCCAGCAGTCATATTTGTGACAATGTGAATAAACCGAGAGGACTTTTGAAGTGAAAATATGAGTTAAAAAAACAAAATTCCACATGAACCCACTTTTATGTCGAACCTACAACAGTTAAATCCACAAGGATAAAGAGAGCAAAGTTATCAGGAGCTAGAGGGGTAGAAAGAATAGGGAGTTTCTTATCAAAAGATTAAGGGATACACCCTTACTTATAACATAACACATACTAGGGAAGTAATAGCAAATATAGTCAATAGTATTATAATGTGTACTTGAAATTTCCCAAGTAATTAGATCTTAAATGTTCTAATTGCTTACACAGTGTGATGTAAGTTTGGGTGAAATTACCATTTCATAATACATAGATAATATACTACTTAAATAGTATAATTGTGTTTCCATTATACATAAATAAACCTGGACAAATGTGAAAAATATTATTACATTGACTTATGTCAATAACTACATTCTCTAAAATAAATAAATATTTATCTTTAAAAGAAATGCTAAGTGAACTTTGGGAAGGTAGCTCTTAGGAGGCTGAGCCAAAAAGATTGTTCTAAGTTCAATTCCACGGAGAGCTACATAGAGAACCTGGGCTTACAGAGTGAAACCCTGTCTAAGAAAACTACCTCCCACCTTACTGTTTCTGTGGACAGAAGACATGAATACCACAACCAAAGCACAGGAAAAAAAAAACAACTAAAATCATAAGACGGGCAATTGGTAATATTAGAGGCTCTGGATTTCTCGGACTTGGGGTTTGCCTTGGTGTGGCACTGAAGAGAATTGCACAGAGGGGTAGAAAGTATTCTACACAAGTACAATGATTTTTAGGTGTTATACCAAGAAAGGAGAAATTTGACAAGGTCCAAGTGTTTATTGTAACTTACATTTTTAACTTAAAAAATTTTCATTTATTCATTTATTTTCAAGTACAGAGATATGGAGAGAGAGGAGAGAAGCAAGAGAGAGGGGGGGAGGGCCCTGGAGGACCCCAGACTGCTGCAAATGAACTCCAGATGCATTTGCCAATTTGTGCATTTGGCTTTACATGAGTAATATGGAATCAAACCTGGGTCCTTATGCTTTGCAGGCAATTTCTTCATTTATTTTTTGATATCTTTATTATTCAAAGTTAGATACATTGTATGGGCAAATATGGTGTTGGTATCCCATTTCCCTATTCCCTGTCCACAACACACTGGGTATACTCCTCAGTGGGGATGCTGGATCAACCTGTGGGTTTGGGGTTATGGGTAGCACAGTAGTCAGACAGCCCCCCAGTTTGTGTGTTGTTGCCGAGGGGGATAAAGTCTCTGGATATTCTCCCCCACCATGGCTCTTACATTCTTTCCACCTCCCTTCTTCTCAGTTCCCTGAGTGATGGTGGATGAGTTTTAACTGCTTTATTTTTGAGATCTTAAAGATACTACATACTTCTGCTTTGGGGTATATTTGAAATCCATGTCTGTCCTGTTGACTTATGCTAGGTTGACTGATTGGCTGTGGTTATAGGTGTCTCATTTATCCCATCACTCTCTCAAGAGTATAGTTCAGAATCCACATGATAGGCCTGGAGAGGTTCATCTCTTGCTGGGGTGTCTGCCATCTGCCTGTGGCTCTTTGGTGGGGTTGACATGTCCACGGCTATCTCACTGCCTTCTGTAAAATATAATCAGAGACTTCATAGGAGAGAGAGATCAGTAGAGGTTAAATGAGATACACATTTCTAATTTGACAAGAACTACTCCTTGTAGTTCTTTGGTAATGGGAATTTCTCCTTTGAGCCCAGGTTTTTGGTTCCCATAGGGTTTTGGCCTAGATCCCACTTCCAGTTAAGGGTTCCTAGTCACTGAGTGGATTTCTTGGCCAATTAGAAAGCTGTTGATTATCCACCACCCCCCCACCCCCCGTTTTGGTGCCTCTATTGCATAAGTGATCTCTTCTTGGCTAGATGTTCTTTTCCAGAAGGGAGTGTGTTCAGCCTTCTTATGGTAACAGTTTGCATTTTATATCAGTGGTTTCTGCTTTCTCCAAGTATCATTGACCAATTTCCTCTGGCAGCTTATGTTCCAGCACTGCACTTGCTACACTCTGGGGGCTGGTTACCATTCTGGATTCCATGGGTTCTCTTGGTGTTGTTTGATGACTTATTTTTTAAAACTATTTTCTATAGATATTATTTTGAAATAATTCCTATATAAGATGAAGTATAATATACTGCCATTTGTTCTGTGTTCAATCATAGAATTCACTCTAAATAATAGGATGTGGGCAGAAGAGATTGGGTACTAATTCTGACCTCTTGTCTAAGGACACCTTGGATACATCAATGGGATGTACTTGTGTTTATACTTTAACTATGAAAAAAGAAGCTGGACACCCATAATGAACCCAAAGAAGGAAGAGACACGTCGAGCAAAGTATAAGCATTGAAGCAGAGTTAACCAGTCCAGCTGTATACACACAAGAGAGAAATAATCACTGACTAAAATGCCCTGCCTTTGATCATTTTAAGTTATTACAGAGGAACAGATCATCCAATATCTTAGTAGCAGTGCAGGTATATGGAAGCTCTTTTATTTTCATGAAGAAATATTTGCTTATTTGGTAGTAAGACATAATAAAATATCATGTTCTCTTATTCGACCGTATTTATATGATGATCTTAATGAAAAATCAATACCAAGGGAGTTCAAGGTGGAAGGGAGATAGAGAGGGAGAGATGTAGATAAAGGAGTGGAAAAAGAAGAAAGGGCCCCTCACAAAATGGGGCACTGATCTCAACGGAGAATTCACAGAGGAAGAAACTCATATGGCCTTAACACACCTGAGAAAGTGCTCAGCATCCTTAAGCATCAGGGAAATGCAAATAAAAACCAAAATGAGATTCCACCTTACTCCAGTCAGAATGGCAATCATACAAAAAACCAACAACAATAATTGCTGGCGAGGATGTGGGGAAAACAGAACCCTTATTCACTGCTGGTGGGATTGCAACCTTGTTCAACCACTATGGAAAGCACTGTGGAGACTCATCAGCATAATGGGCATAGAGCTACCAATGGACCCAGCTATCCCTCTACTAGGCATCTACCTGCAAGATGTCAGTTCTCAGAAGAGAGACATCTGTGCAACTATGTTTATAGCAGCTCAATTCATAATAGCAAATAATTGGAATCAACCAAAATGCTCCTCCATGGAGGAAAGGATAACAAAACTCTGGTATATTTACACCATGGAATTCTATTCAGCTGAAAGGAAAAATGACATAACAAAATTTAGGGAAAAAATGATCTGACTTGGAGCAGATCCTTCTAAGTGATCTCTCAAATGAACAGAAAGCCAAACACTGCATATTCTCCCTCATAAGCCCTACGCAGACCAGTAGAAAGAAGTGCAAGCTTATGAATAAGCGGTTGGATGGGGGAAGGGGATTGGCTTAAGCATGAGGTTAAACCAAATTGGGTCAAAACCATAAAATCCTCACCAGCATACTGTAACTTAGAGAGCAAGTAGTGCGTGTCATCTGGCAAGAGAGGTCATGAGTAGTAGGGGAGAGAGTCTAAGCCTGTGAATATTTGATCAGTCTGACAACCCCTGTTCCCAGTCACCAGTTCCTTCTCTCAATGAGATGTTGACCAAAGTGACCCATGAGGATCCAAAAACAAGACAGAATTCTGTCAAAGCTCTTGAATGCCCATTCCAGACCTGAGGCAAAACCCTGTTGCTGAAGAAACCACAGAATGCCATCGATCAGCATTGAGAGACTGTTCGAGGTCCAGAATGGTAACCAGCCCACATATGGTAGTTAGAATAGTGCTGGAAGGCACTGCATAAGCAGCCAGGGTAAGCTGATCAATGACAGCTGGAGTAAACAGAGACCACTGGCAAGAAACACAGTCTGCTGCCATGAGTAGGCTGTCCACACCTCCTACTGGGAGAGAACAGCGAACCAAGAAAGGAACACTTGTGCAATGGAGGAGCCTGGGCCTGGGGGAGACAATCAACAGCTTTTAAATTCAGCCAAATATTCCACGGAGTGAGGGGGAGCCCTTAACTGGAACTGGGGACTTAGGGTGATATGCACTGGAATACGGACTCTTGGGCTCAGGAGAAGAGATGCATCATGGGAGTGATAGACAGAGAAGCTACTATAAATAGAATCTAGGTAATCCAGAATGGTGTATCTTTGATGACCTATACTGATCTCACTCTCCAATGGAGACTGTGCTTATATCTTTCAGAATGCAGCAAGAGAGTTGTGACCCATCCAACCCTACCAACCGTTCGTAGGCTGATAGCTGAGATCCTGGCAAGAGATGAGCCACCACAGTCATACAGGGGAGGATCCATATGAAACCCGACAGAGAATGATGGGATGAACAAGGGACCCACAACCACATCATTCAATCAACACAGGATAATACAGTGAGACAGAAACCAACAATATTCAACACAAAGACCCCTAAATTCTCAACATTAAAGCAGCCTTCATACTCACCCACCACGACTCAGGGAACTGAGTGGAAGAGGGGGTGGAAATATTGTGAGAGCCGTGGTGGGGAGAATATCCAGAGGCATGGCACCCCCTCAGTAACAACATACTAGGTCCACCAGAACCAGGCTGACTACTAGGCTATCCATGATCTCCTGCCCCAAGGACTGATCCAGACGGCCCACGGAGGAGGATTTCCAGCAGAGTGGGAAGCATGGGGAAGAGGGATAGTGGGGAACTTGGGATAACAACTCATTGTTTGCCCATTAAATAATGTAACTCATTATGGACAATAAAAAAAATTTTAAAAATAGAAGAAAGGGAGCCTGAGAGTGCAGAACACACTGCTATATGGCACAGACAAGAGACTCTGTTGTATCTTTCAGAAGGCAATGAGGACAGGGGACAATGGACCTCCACCAAAGGGACCTGATGTGATGGGGACACCCAAGCAGGTGACCATCCATGTAGATAAAGCCCTAACACAACCTCTAAGGAATTGGGATGACAAGCAAAACATGTGTTCCCACAGAAAGGCAGATAACCTATGGAAGGATAATGGAGAGAGGCACCAAGGGTGCCCAAAATTGTCAAAAACACAAATTTAGAGACTTTTACAAACCTAATAACTATGGAAAATTTGAATTCACCCACTATGACTCCGGGGAATTTGTGGAAGAGTGGGCAGAAAGAATGTAAGAGTTATGGGGGGAGAATAATGCATAAAAGGGATTGTCATTATGGATTCAATAGCTTTATCTAATAACCTATGATACTGAGCATATTGTTGTGCTAATAAACATAATTTGAAGCCAATATTTTTTTTAAAAAGAAGAAAGGGAAATACAGAAATAGAGAGATAGAGAAAGAAAGATCATACTATGTATGATCAAAGTCAAGGTTCTCCCTTGACACTTTACAAAGGAGAGAAGGCTACTACAGACCAACACACCTATTCTATGTTAGTTTCATGTGAAAAGTTGGCTTTCTGACGTAGGCATTTAGAATTTAACTGTTTTTATTTCCTTGATACCTCTGCATATAGAATCATTCTTTTAGGATTCTTACCTCCTCAAAAGTGCTCAGAAACCCATGAAAGTATACTTTGGAACATAACCTCAAGAAGATTTCTAAAGTATTTTTAAGAGAACTTCAATATTAAAGTAACGATTGAAAAAGTTATAGAATCTTAAAAAACATGTAACAATCTTATGAGTTTGGAATCCTTTTATGGTGTGTGTGTGCGCATTCACTTCTGTTAGTGGGCATACACGTGTCACAGCATGTGGACGTAGGTCAGTGGTTAACGTTTGGGTAGGTCCTCAACATCCTTCAACTTGAAAGTTGGGTCTCATTGATCAGCGTTCCATTCATCAGCCTATCTGGTCCATGAGCAGGCCAGAAATTTTCTTGTCTCCACATTCCATCACAGAGCAGGTGTGCTGAGAAAACAGAAACCTGCCACAGCCTCCAGCTTTTCACATGGAGAATGATAGTCTGAACTCAGGAACTTTTTTGCAAATACTCATCACCAAGAAACCACATATCTAAAGATACCATGTTCAACTAGGATGGATTCATGACATAATATTTTCAGGCAGCTTCATTTTCATAACCAAGATGAAAGAGTGACGAAGACAATCCCTTCTCTTGCACCGTAACTATGTGGCCAGAAACTTAATTGTCACACCTCCTCTCAGTAGGAGATTGGCAAATGCCAATGATCTCTTCCTTACTAAGCACAAAATTGTTGGAATAAATCCTGTGTTTTCAGTGCACTCAAAGACTTTCGGGCCTCCAATCAATATGTGTTCTAAATCAGGTTAACATTTACATAGTTGAAAATTACGACTATACTTTGTCTTTTATTCTTGTTATACTGAGCAAAATATATACAGGAAAATAAATAGGGAGATGATTCTTAGAATTCCAATTCCTGGAACTAGCCCTATGTAGAATATTAACATTGTCAAAGCACTCTCTTTTGGGGGGATGCTGCATGATGTTGAGGGTACTAATTGATGTCTACTTTCCCATTCTTTCTTCTGCAACCTACTCCCATAGCTCATATATTCCATTGTTCTATTGATTCAATAAATACAAATGGAATATCAAGAATGGTCATAGATCCCATGGACATGTTAGAAACTAAATGTGGAAGATCACTATTTCCCTAGGAAAAATACAGCAATAATTATTAAAATGTTACAAGTAAAGGCTAAAATGGCAAAAGACCATGCAAAGTCTAAGGGAACCAAAGCAGAAAGGGTACTGCTTCATGTATCACAATTACTTTACTGACCTAAAATTATACTACAGAGAAATCTTGACTAAAAAGGTTACTTTCTCCAGAAAGACAGGCATACTGACCAATGGAATAAATAGAGGAACTAGAAATATACCCAAACAGAGATAGCCATTTAATTTTTGACAAATGTGTCAAAAACATACATTGGAAAAGTATCAGCCTATGAATATTGTCAACAGATGGTGCTATCAAAACTAGATATAAACCAGCAAAGAAATGAAGTTAGATTCATATCCCTCACTCTTCACAGAGATCATTTTGAGATGATATGAAGCTCTTATTAAAGAAGACTGGAAAAAAATAGAGAAAAAATTAGCACTACTCTTTATGTTGTAGGTATATATAGGTATATATAAGTATATAAGAGGACTCAAATAACAATGAAACAGATTGAGAATCAATGAATAGGGCCGTATAAAATTAAAAAGTTTCTGCATAGCAATGGTAACCATATGCAGCATAAACAGAGAGCCTATAGAACAGAGAAAATCTTTACTGGCTATTCCTCATGCAGATATCTAGCATATGTTCAAAAAAACTGAAAAAAATTAACCACCCCCCAAAGCCCCCTGAAAATCAATAGATGGGCCAATGAAATGAACAGAGATCCCATGATGTAGATACTTGCATATCCATGTTCAATGCTCCTGTATTCACATTAGCCAGGAAATGGAATTATACTCTATCTTCACCACATGATGACTGGATAATGAAAATGTGGTACATATACACAATGTAGTTTTACTCATCTGAAAAGACTGAAGATAGGAAATTTCAGAAGATTGGATGGAACTGGAAAATTTTAGATTTAGCAAGGTAACCCAAACCCATTTTGACTAATAATACACGTTCTTTGTCCTACATGTGTCCTCAAATCTATTCTTTGTGTGTATGTAAACAAGTGGATTTATACACTATGATTCAAGATAGAAAAACATGAGTCAGGGAACAAAAGGCGATCCTAGTGAGGAGGGAGGAAAAAGAAAGTGTAGTCTAAAAGTGGAAAGGCAGTTATGGTGGCAGAAGAGAAAAACAGGGAGAGAGGAACAAAAAGTAAATTTGATTTGAATACAATGTAATTAACTCTAATTCTACCAATACTAATTAAATATTTTAAAGATTAAACTATTATAACAGGACCAATATGAAAAGAGTATTAAAGATTGTGTTAGATGTTAAGAGTAAGAAATACTCTGTTTCATTGAGAATGGGCAAAGATGTTACTTAAACTAATCACCAGGAGATAAAATATGGTAGAACAGGCATTGGAAAGGTTCTAAGAAGAACCCATCTTGAATATTTCAGGAGCTTCATATGTCTAGCTTACAGTAGACATGAAATATAATATAATCTAATATCTATTATATATATATATATATATATATATATATATATATATATATATATATATATTATATGGAGGCAATGTGAAGACAGATTGTAAAGAGCTATGGGAGCCTTCCTAAAGATGTTGGCTATTATATTATAAATGAAAGAAATAAGTACTTGGGATTATGATGAAATGATGGCATGTAATGATATATTCTTAAAAAGAATCATTGTGGTGACTGTGTGAAGGAAGCTTACAAAAGAGATAAGAATATATAAAAGGTGAAAATTAGAACTGTTGTACTAATCCAGAAACTTTGTGCCTATTTGTTCCAGATACTATAGTGGGATATAAGGAGAAATAAATCATCATTTAGGGTATTGATAATATAATTCACTAAGAAAGAGAGAAGTAGAAGATTAGGGATATAAAGAATTTTGACATGAGCAAATTAAAAGAGTTTAGAGGCATTTACTGCATCAAGGAAGTCTTTTGTGTTGAACAGATTTGGGAAGTTTATAGGTGTGTGCTTTGGATAGCCTATTTTTAGCTTAGTTTAGTTTTTATTTTATTTTATTTTTCCTTATAGAAGATTCACACCACCTCTGCCCTGCAGCACCTGATACCATGGTTTCTGGCAAGGTTCTAGCTAGAGCATGTTAAACCCTAAAAATATGAGGGTGTCATAGGAATTGCAAGAAATGAAGCCTTGTAAACCTTATAATCTTTGCATATCTCCATAATGTTCACTGAAACCATGGCACCTTAATAAGATAAATATAAAACGTGAACTTCTTAGACCAGTTGTTAACATGAAAAATGGAGCTGAAATAAGCTGGTCTGATGGGAAAATGGAATCTTCAAAATCCTTGCCTTATACTTGTACCCACCCACTGTGTATTTAATGCCCAATGTGAATTTTGTTGAACAGGATGTGTATAAATCATAATTATCTTGGATTATGTTCTTTTTATACTAAAAAGAATTTTAAAATGCAATTTTAGTTCATTTATTTTGAGGGAGAAGCCTACAGATGATAAAAAAAAAATTCTAAACTCAGGAAGAGACATGCTCCAGAGAGCTATGCCAGAAGAACCTGTTTTACAGGATAGTCTGATCTGGGACCATTGAGTTTAGTTTCTTACAACAGATTAAGTAAGTCATCAGGGACCCCACAATCTGTGAAACATCCTACAATGTGTGTTGATGAGTGTTGATTAGTCAGGGTTCTCTAGAGGAACAGAACCAACAGAATGAATTGTATTAAAAAAAAAAAAAAAGGAGATTTATTGAATTAACTCATGGCAGTCCCACAATAGCATTCTGCAAACTGGAGGGTTAAGGAACTTGCTGAATTAGAGTCTCCAGAATTTCCTTCTTGCAATGCCCTCTTGCAATGCCCTCTGCGGAAGAGCAGTTTGCTTCTAGTTCCCTGAGCCTCCTTACATCCTGCTCCCTACTGAGAGGGCTGCCTTCCTATAAACAACCTCAGAGAACCACCCAAGATTACTAAACAGGTCAAATTGACAATAAAACTTAACCATCACAGTTAATAATATCAGTATGCATCATTCCTGAATATATTCTTTCTCTTTGAATGACATATCTTGATAAGCTCTTTTTATTGAGAATTTTAATTGATGAATGTACTGCAATTTGATCATATTCCCTTTCCCCTCACTCTAATTCTAGTGACCCCACCTCTCTTTCCATGTGATCCCTCTTCTCTTTTGATATCTTGTTCTATTTTTCCTTCTTTGGTCATCTATGTCAGAATGTTGATGGGCTCAGTATTGTGAGACCAGGGGGCAAGAATGTAAGTGCCAGAAATGGTAAGGAGTACTTTGGAATGTTATCCTCCAGACAGGAAGTGACTAGTTCATCCATGACTTCACAGTAGAGGATGCTTTCTCCATAAACATGTGTAATATTGAGCTTTACAGAGTATATTCTATCATCTTGACCAAAAAACACAATGTATGAGCTCAGCAATAAATCTCTTGAAATAAAGCATAGCAGGAAAACAGAAAACACAAGCAATATCTTCCTTTTTCACAAAGCACTTTGTTTTCTGATTATATGTTTGTTATGTATATTTATGAAATCTTTTGATATTGTCTTTGCAGGATTGAGGATTGGGAATATAATCTAACTTTCAGGGAGAAAAATGCATAAACAAGCAAGTATATTAATTTCTATGCCTGATACTCCACAGGAAAACAGGTTTGGATTTTCCTTACTCTAAGGAGTACAAAGAGGATTTATGATCAATGCTATAATTTAAAAAAAAGTGAAATGGCATTTTCAAAAAAATGTTACCTTTGCAAAATCAGCAAAAAATGGTATTTGATTAAAAGATACTTCATTCGCAATTGTTGTATGTAAGTAAAAACAAAAAACGAGATTTGCTCATACAATGTTCATAATTATTAATAATAAAGATATTTTAAAATAATAATAAAAATGTAAAAAACAGGCTATTTCACATTCTCGGGGCATGGTGATGGTGGCCCTTTGTTTTCATTTCTAAATATTCATTTGATGTTTTACTTGGTTTGTTAAATGTTAACCATGAACTGTCTTAGTTAAAAAAAAATAGCAATTCATTTGTGGACCATTGTAGTACCTAAAACTAAGACATAAGAGATCTGGAAATTGAGCCAAAAAATCTCACAATAGTCAAGAACTACTCTTTGTTAATGAGGTATTCAACTAAACTACTTGTGGAAAACTTATGTTCAGAATCAAATTCAGGACAGACAGGTAAAGAGAGAGTGCAACTGTGTACACAAGTCCAGAGAAGGTGAACAAGAGGAAAAGCCCTATTTTAAGCCAGGACATTATGCATGGAGGCTGGAGGAAGACATGCCCACCAAAAACGTAAATGCTTGTCTTAACTGATAGAGCCCACAAAGTTTTACACAGAAGCTTGGCTTTTCCTTCCTCTTGATTCCCTTGGTCTCTGTGAAAGTCATAAGTTGGTGAAAAAGAACATCATCTCAGAGCAGCTAATAACCCATGCTCTAAAGCAAATGGCTGTGTACATTTCCATAACCAGTGTAGGCTTCCCATGACAGTCATTCCTTTAATAGGCACACCAGGAGGAAACACCTCATAGGTTTGTTTCTAATCTTTGATGAGAACAGAGGTGGACAGGACTGTTACTGCGTAAATACTATTTATTCTTATTAGTATTATACTCATATACGTGGAAAATGTTGACTTAAAAACAATTAAAATTAGATTTAAGTTATTCATAGGAATTAATCTTTGATACTTTCATTTTCTTAAATGTCCCTCTCAACTCCCATTTGAACCCATTAATATTTACTGGAAATAAACTATAAAATCCAATGGTTCATTTTATAAGCTCCTCTCTAGAAAGCAATATATAACTTTGTCAAATGGTCACTGTTACTATCTACTTCAATATATTTGGAATCGGTTCATTTTAACAATATATTGTTTCAATAGTTGACTTATCAAACACCAAGGGCCAATCCTTGTTATAATAAACATCTCTCATAGGAGATTTCACATTTATTACTTGGATGAAGAGATGGATCACTTGATAAAGTCCTTGCCTTTCAGTCATGAAGACCTTAGTTTTGCCCAATGAATACCAGTACAAATGCTAGACATTGTGACACTTGCTGATAATTCAAGTGCTGAAGCAAGATGCAGGAGGATTTCTGAGACCTGCCAGACACATAGACTAACCAAACTTGTGAGCTCCAGGTCAGTGAGAAACCCTATCTCAAAAAAGGTTGATGGTATTCCTTAGAAACCAGCTGAGAATGTACTCCAGCCTTCACATACAGGCACACACCCACAACAAGGATAAGCATACACATGCACATTTGCACACAAATACAATCATTATACATACATACACACACATATATATTAAGCTTTTATGCTTTTATTTATTTAAAACTATACTCACAATTTTAAACTATTTTTATTTATTTGCATATGGCAAAATAGAGAAATAATGAGAATAAATACACTGGAGCCTCTTGCTACTGTTAATGAACTTGAAACACATGTGCCACTTTGTTCATCTGGCTTTAGGAGGGTATTTGGGAATTAAACCCAGGCCTTCAGACTTCACCATTAAATGTTGAGCCATCTCTCTAGGCCACAACTCATAATTTTAATGAGTATAAGATATAATGTTCTGCCTCATTGCCTCAATACATCTAAAAAGAAGAAAAAGTGAGAAAGAAAATGCAGTCTGCCTTTACTTTAAATACAAAGAGCTTCAAACCCAAAATGCTGCCAGTCACAGGAGCCACTGTCTAGGGTTTCCGTGCCTTTGGCGAAGACTAAGCACTTTAGTTTAGTGTCTGTAACTGCTGTTAGTCTTTGTCAGCTTCTTCTCTGCATTCTTTCTCAAACACTCCATTCATCTTTTTTCTCACTGCTCTTGACATTAATAGGCTCTAGGGAAGTAAAGTTTTAAAGCAAGAATTACTGCAGTGAAGAATGTACACAGAAAGCGAGCAAGTGAGAAAGCCCAGAACACACACACACACACACACACACACACACACACACAGAGAGAGAGAGAGAGAGAGAGAGAGAGAGAGAGAGAGAGAGAGAGAGAGAGAGAGAGAGAGAGCACTCCAACTATCTAATGACAGCAGGTTGGAGGCACAGGAAAGTCAATGTGAAGTTCCCTTTGTATCTTTAGCCAGGGAGCAAGGCATACTGTCCAATTGAACAGGGAGCATGTTGTAAACCCAAGAAAAGCTGATGCTCCTGTAGGAATTTATGGCACAGAAAAGACGAATATTCTAGATCAAGAAGTTTGACAGGAAAAGTTCTCCCTTGCTTAGCTCTTTTAATTTATTGAGATCTTCAGTTGATTGTAAGAAATCAATCTGCTAATTAAAATCTTAGTTGACAAAGGCAGAAAAACTCCTGATAAATCTAGAATTAAGTTTGTGCAAATGTGTAGGCACCTCATAACACAATCAAGTGAATGTCAAAAGTAAAACAAAACCGAATGCACATCTTGGGTTCAGAATATCCACTTTTGGGCTGTTCCTTTAAGTACTTCTTGGAAATGACCCAATGTACTTTACAAACAACCTTGTGTGGGCTTGAGAGATGGCTCAGTGGTTAAGGCACTTGCCTCTAGTGCCTAAGGCCCTGGGTTCAATTCCCCAGGTCCCACATAAGCCACACCCACAAGGTGGTAGCCCTAGTGTACTCTCTCTGTCTCTCTCTTTCTGTATCTCTCTCTCTCTGCTTGAAAATGAATAAAATATAAAATAAAAGGTTTAATTCTATGTGAAATGAGTATGACATATATTTAAATCATGACATATTCCTCACCTATCAAATTTGCAAAATTAAAAAAAAAACAACCTTGTGTGAAGTCAGCAGCTGGGGATCTTTAGGTTCTGGTAAAGAGAACATTATTCCAAAGAAGGGGAGGGGGAGATTTTCAATAAAATTTTAGAAGATGTGCTAACTTTGACATTTTCTTGTCTCCATCTCTGTCTCTCTGCCAGTTTTTATCTTCATCCTGCCCACATGTAACTTCCAGGCACATACAATGGTGTAAAATTAAGCAAAGGAATGCTGTTTCTCTTCTCTTTTTCACCTCTCTCTGATACTGTCTCTTTCAACACACCCTCTTCCCCAATCAATCTTATATAAGAGTCATAATAGAACATCTTGACAGTAAGACACAGGAACACATAGACTTCATTTACTGCATCTTTTCAAAAGAATATGGTGGTCGGAGGATGTCTGAAGAGGGTTTGAGGTGACAGGATTCCAGGAAGTGGACTCCTTTGTCACTTTGAAATATCTCTGGAACATGTCTAACATGTCTGATTTTTTTTATCAGGGAATAATTAAATGTTTTGTATGGGAAATGTAATTTTAAGGTAAAAGAGACAGGAATTTGGATGCATTTGAGAAATCTATTACTTGTTTGGAAAAATCAATTGTACATGTCCTATACCATTAGTTTCCTAAAATGGAACAGATGTTGCAACATTGACTGTTGCTGTATCTCTGGGATTACCTCAATCATATGGTGAGCGTACTTCTCAAATACAGGTATTGGGAAAGATGCCAAGTCCCTGTTTGCTTAAAAAATGTAGATTCTTCTTATTTTATTTTCTGTCCTTTTATGAATTGTCCCAACACTTAGCTCAGAACGCAGATCACACAATATAATGAGCACATGTTTTCTGACAATTACGGAGTGTGCTACGTTGAGACTCTTGTTTAACATGCAGTCCAGGTACTTGTTCTTAAAGGAATTTTATAGTCAAAGTGTTTTTAAAGAAAAAAAGAACCCACTGAGGAACCATTTGAGTATACCAACTTGTATGAATATCTAGATATTAAAAGCAGGCCTAAAGGAAGGAACAATAAGTATTTTTCCTCTGAGCACAAGACACACTTCATTCCAAATACACTTGGTTTTTAGCCATGGTTTCCCAACTTCCATTTATCTTTACTTCAAGCGTACGGCTGAAAGCTAAAGGTCACTTTATTTACCAAACACAAAATGTCAACAAATAAGCATTCCCTCTCCTGCCTCCTCAAATCAGCATGCATGAAACATGGCACAGTACTCTAAAACCTTCTCCACAGAGATATTAAATGAAAGCATTAATCCATACAAAATATGTTAATTCCTGCCACAGTTAGCCCAAAGGAACAGAAAGGATAATGTGTCTGGAATCAAAACCTTGTGTCTAAATAATCCGTTCCATAAGCCATACTGAGCAGGAATCCTTGGGAATAATTGTAGTGATTTTCAAAGATCTGGCCAGGGAAACAAAACACTTAGTTTCTAAAGGCAGCAAAGTTATGAAACACCTATATACATACACATAGGCTTCCTCGAATCGCTGCTATTTATGGTTCCTCACCTATACATGTCTTGAAAAAGCTTACCTTGGGAATGATTGCTGTGAGCACGACGATGATACTGTGAGACATCAATGCATCCTGTCCTTCAGAAACTTCTTGAAAATGCCTTATCACATAGCAGACACTGGTTAAATGCTATGCAAAACAGTGGAGAACTGTTGTATTTCTACTGTTGTTGACAGAATCTGGGCTTGATGGTGAAGAGTCAATGGGAAACTATATTCCATCTGTTCAGAGTGGTGATATCAAATAAAGTGGGTTTAGGGAACCTTAGGAAATAGTGTCTACCCTGGTATCGAAGAAGAAAGATGGGCTGCTGGAGTAATGGCTACCAGTGTTTGCATTCAGAGGACAATTCTAAGAGAGAGGGACATGAAAGTGTAGAAGGATTACACTATTTCTCTGGTTTTGATAGGCATAGAATTTACACTTATTGGGCTGGAGAGATGGCTCAGCAGTTAAGGCACTTGTCTCCAGTGCCTAAGGCCCCAGGTTCAATTCCCCAGTACCCACATAAGCCAGAGCCACAAGGTCGTGACCTTGATGCTCTCTTTCTCTCTCTCTCTCTCTCTCTCTCTGATTGAAAATGAATAAATAAAATAAAAAATTAAAAAAGAATTTACATTTATTTTTATAACGTCAGACCTTAGAAGCATACTTAAACACCTTATTTTCCGAAAATATGTGCATATGTGCATAAAGCAGGGTGCATGAGAAAAATAAAATTTGACAGCTTACTCCAAATGTAATGAAAACAGCACTTTGATGAGAAAATGAAAATCTAAATATGAATAGTAGCTTATTTATAGAAGGCAATAAATCGAGCAGAAACAAAGGAAATGCACGCTTTAAACCATCAAACTTTACCTTAAAAAGAAAGAGATAAGTAGTTGTGAATATAGGTTAAAGATGGACTGGAGCTACTGTGTCCTGGGGACAAGGTCAAAATGCTTATGAATCATTACAATGGCTTCCCAAATAGAACAGTGGTCCATCTGCACCCCAGGCAAGGATGAGTATAGCACACATACTCGTTTTCCTTCATTTCTTGCTGTGTTCAACTAATAAAACACCCAAATTAACTGGCAGGGAAAACCATAGTCACACTATTCCTTCTGCAACATGCAAACATCAGCCCCATTTTCATCAAGCACATGGAAGCTTACTCACATTCCAAAAATGCTCTTTGTGGCAAGACTGCAGAGATATTTATTAAAATGTGATAGAAAATTCTGGAGAGTTCTCCTCTGTGGCACATTATCTTACTTCACACAGTTCCTGTCACATTGAATGCCATCGTTAAATATTTCTTGACTACATTGAATTCTGCTACAATCCAGTGGTTTGTTGATCTCTCATATACACTGAACTGATCAACTATTTATAGTTTCTCAGCCCCCTGAGATGAAGGGCTCTGTTTTTTCATTTTAAGAACATACCTCAACAGAAAGGTGGGTTCACCTACTATTTATTAATTATATACTTGATATTGAAGTATTTCTTTGCATTTTAAAGGCCAACCAAGACATAAACTTTATACTCCCTTAGAAAGCTAAAACAATGAAGCTGATGAATGTAAGCACATTTGTCCAAACACTAAGCTAATAATTATTACAAATGGAAAGTAAATCCAGAGTGTTCCTTTGACATTTATAGTCTTTCCCCTATGTTACTCTAGTGGTAAATGATAGCAGTAAATGTCTTATTCGTGTCAGATTCAACTTGTTTTCCTATAGAAATTAAAGTATCAGTAACTATCTTACTCACTTTGCTGACAACTTGTGGTCTTACACAAGCTACTACAATCATTTAAAGTGACAGATGTCTGTGTTAAGTTTTAAGAATCATCTCTGGTTTGGGAAAGGGGAATGATGTCCTTATAAATGCTTCAGTTTCACAATTTTCACATTCATACTTCCACTTAAAACAGTGTATGAGAAACTGTGTAAGACTTTTTCTTTCAGTGGGCTCTCTTGGCACATAATTTTTTTTGCCCTTATAAATATAGCTGGTAAAACTCCTTGTAGAAACAAGATTCAGAGTTTCTAAGAGTTTTGAGGAATATTGAGACATTTTTGAATTCCTGTCTAGTTAAGTACTTCTTTACAAAGATCCTAGAATTTTCAACATTTTTTTGTCACCAAGAACATATTGAAAACTCTCAACATATTGTGTCATACAATAACTCATGAACAATTAGAAGAAAACAACCACATTTCTCTTCTAGGTAAGCAGACAAAAGAACCCACTCCATGTGGGGTGCTATGGACTCAATGTTTGTGACCCCAAGAATTATATTTCAAAAAAATTTAATGGGGGGGGGGGCAGAGCAAGATGGCCAACAAGCAGCAGCCTCACGAGGACCCTCCAGAAAAAGGTTAGAGATTCCAGGTGGGATCCAGACCCCCTGACCCCAGGCGGCCAGTCCTAAGGCACACCCTTTCCCCAGCTCCCACACCAGCCAAGACCAGGTTCCCTACCTGCTCTCTGCTCCCACAGAAGAATGGAGAGCTGCCCCTCCCTCAGCCCAAGCACCCAACTTTGCCCATTGTCTCCACCTAGCCAGTCCTGACCAGAGCCCTTGCTGCTTGGCACCCTTCCCTCCTGGGGCCCCTTTCCTCCTAGGGTCCCTTTCCTTGGACACATTTGTCTCCCAGACCTACCCACACACACAGGCAAACAGACCTAGCTTGGTTCCGTGAAGCCCATGCTGGACCTTAGCAACCCCCATGCTGGACATTAGCAACCACATGCAACCCTGCAGCTGCCAGGCCGCTTCAGACAGGTCCCAGACAGGTACCAGGAACCCCGCTGGCCCCATAGCTGTCAGGCCACCTAAGACAGGTCCCAGGTAGGTATCAGGAACCCCACACTGCTCTGTAACTGCCAGGCAGTCTCAGGCTCACCTCAGGTAGGTACCAGGAACCCCATGCCACCCCATAGCTGCCAGACAGGCTCAGGGAGGCCACAGGTGAGTACCAGAAACCTCTTGCCACCCTGTAATTAACAAGCAGGCACAGGATGGCTTCAGGTTGTTCTCAGGAAACCCTTGCTACCCCGTAGATTTAAGCAGGCTCAGGCCAGCCTTAGGAGGGTACCAGGAACCCCATGCCACCCCATAGCTGCTGGTATGTCCCAGGCCAGCCTCAGGTGAGTCCCATGACCCATAACCTTGCCTGCTGGTTCCATCCTTACACTGCCTGCACCCATGCCTGCTTATGAGCATAGCACCCCCTGAGGCCTAGCCTGTAGGCTCCCACCACAGGAACATAGCCTAGCCTGTACCCTTGCCAGCAGGCTCCATTCTGAGGGAGCAGCCCACCTGCAGCCCAAAGCATGCACGTGCAAGCACAGCTTCTGTCTGAAGGTGCATCAGATTCACACTACCCAGCAAAGGCACTGGATAGAGGGTGCTCTAAGCCCCAACCACTGGCGATAGCACACTCTTCAAGTCAGCTGCATATCTGAGGGAACACAAATTCCCAGAAAAACAAAGTGAGTGCCCCACATTGTCTGTGAAATTGAGAACACACCCCACCCATAACACTCAGGGGAACTAAACACAAGGGCACCCCCAACCCTTCTAAGTAGACCCGAAATGGGCAAGCACAACACAAGAAGAACCAACCAGCTGAGTGCCACACACCAAACCCACCAAGTCCCAAATGGGAAGTCAACATTGAAACTATGAAAGAGGGAGTATAGACACAAGCCCACAATGAGATGGCACTAAGTCCAGATAAAAGTGACATTGACCCAATGAAGAGGCTAAAGATGGAAATAGAAGCAAGTATGGAAAATCATTGAGAAATGGCACAGAGCCAACTCATAAACTTTTCCAGCAGGCTTAATATAATTGAGGAGAAACAGATGGACTTAGGTAGATCAGTGACTGAACTAAAGGTAAACCAACAAACAGAAGAACTTAAGAATCAGCTAACCAAACTGAAAGAAGACATAAGCAAATACAAGAGTGAATATCTGGAAGCAGTAAGTCAAACTTTGAAATGAAAACACAATTCAACATAAAGATAGACACGATTCAAAAAGCTGTATCAGAAAACAAGAACCAGATGGAAATAATAAAATCCTCTCTAGAATCCCTCATCACTAGAGTCAATAATTGTGAAGACAGATCCTCAGATGTGGAAGATAAAAAAGAGAATGATAGTGAAATAAAAAATCTGAATAGGATCAAAAAAGCATGTGAACAAAATATGAAGAGGTCTTTGGATAACCTTAAGAGACCAAATCTCTGGGCATACCAGAGGGTGAAGAAAGTCAGATAAAAAGCATAGAGAACATATACAACAAAATTAATAAAGAAAACTTCCCCATTTTAGCTAAAGAGAGTTGAATTCAGGTACAGGAAGCACACAGAACACCCAACAGACTGGACCAAAGACACATTATAGTAAAAACCTTAAACTCTGAAAGCAAAGAGAGAATTCTAAAAGCAGCGAGGGCAAAACAGCAAATCATGTAAGGGCAAACCCATCGGAGTCACATGAGACTTCTCCATGGAAACCATGAAAGCAAGAAGGGCTTGGAATGGAGTGATCTAAAGTCTCAATCACTATGGCTTTCAACCCAAACTAATGTACCCTGCAAAAGTTTCCCTAATAATGGAAGGAAGAAGGAAAATATTCCATGATAAAATCCAACTCTACAACTACATGAACACAAAATCAAACCTACAGAAAATTCTACATGAAATATTCCACACAGAAGAGCCAAACAACCAACCCCAACAGCCCTCTAGAGGTTGGCATGATAATCAAGCCTAAGGGTGACAAAACAACAAGACACCAAACCTTATAAACCCTTCAACATGGCAAGTATGGAGTCAAGTCTTATAGTTATAACATTGAATATTAATGGTCTTAACTTTCCCATAAAAAGACACAGGCCACTAGGATGGATCAGAAAGATGGACCCTTCCATTTGTTTCCTCCAAGAAACCCACCTAATCTCTAAAATAAAAGCCTTTTCAGAGTAAAAGGATGGAAAATGATATTCCAAGCAAATGGAAACAGAAAACAGGCAGGAGTGACTACACTAATATCTGACAAAATACACTTTAAACTAAAATCAATTAAGAAGGACAAGGAGGCCACTTCTTACTAATCAAGGGAATGATCCAACAAGAAGATATCACAATTATTTACATGTATGCACCAAATACAGATGCACCACATTTCATAAAGCAAAAATTAATGGAAAACAAATCTAAAATAAACTCCAATTCCATCATAGTTGGAGACTTTAATACACCACTATCAACTATAGACACTATAGACAGATCAACCAGACAGAAGATCAATAGGGAAATAATAGAACTTAACAAGACCATAGACCAACTAGACCTAACAGACATATATAGAACTTTCCATCCCAACTCTACAGAATATACATTCTTCTCAGCAGCTCATGGAACTTTCTACAAAATAGATCACATATTAGGTCACAAATCTTGTCTAAATAAATTTAAGAAAATCGATATAGCACCCTGCATCTTATCAGACCACAATGCACTGAATCTAGAATAAACAATGGAAGAAAAAACGGAAAATGCACCAACTACTGGAGACTGGACAATACATTATTAAATAATGCATGGGTAGTTCAAGAATTTAAAACTGAAATGAAATTTTTCTTAAGATAAAAGATAATGAAAATGCAATATGTCAGAACCTATGGGACACAATGAAGGCTGTCCTAAGAGGAAAATTTATAGCACTGGCTGCCTACGTTGCAAAGACAGAGAGATCCCAAATTAATAACCTAACTAACCAGCTAAAGACACTGGAAAAATTGGAACAAACCAACCCTAGGAACTCAAGGAAAGAAATAATTAAGATCAGGGCATACATCAATGAAATAGAAACCAAATAAAAATTAAAAAAAAACTGATAAAACAAAGAGCTGGTTCTTTGAAAAAATTAACATGTTTGACAAATCCTTAGCCACTTAACCAAACAGAAAAAAGAGAGGGCCCTAATCAATAAAATTAGAAATGAAAGGAGAGATCATAACAGACACCAATGAAATTGGAAGAATCATTAAGTCTTACTTCCCAAACCTGTATTCCACAAAGCTGGAGAACCTGGAAGCAATGGATGAGTTCCTGAATGGTTATCATCTACCAAAGCTAAATCAGGAGCAGATAAATGTCCTAAATAAACCTATCTCTTCCACTGAAATTGAAAACAAAATTAAAAACTTCCCCAGAAGGAAAAGTCCAGGTCCTGATGGATTCTCAGCTGAATTCTACCAAACATTCATGACAGAACTGATACCACTCCTTCTGAAGCTCTTTAATAACATTGGTGAATATGGAATTCTTCCAAACTCCTTTTATGATGCTTTTATCACCCTGATACAAAAACTGGACAAAGATATATCCGGAAAAGAAAACTATAGACCTATATCCCTGATGAACTTAGATGCAAAAATTCTGAATAAAATCCTCTCAAACTGAATCCAACAAAACATCAAAAGTATTATCCGCCTTGATCAGGTAGGCTTCAACCCGGGTATGCAGGGTTGGTTGAACATACAGAAGTCAATCAACATAATCCACCACTATAATAAACTCAGTCACAAAAACCACATGGTTATTTCAGTAGATGCAGAGAAAGCCTTCGACAAAATTTAACACCACCTCATTATCAAAAAACTTCAGAGACTTGGCATAGAAGGCCTATACCTAAACATAATAAAGGCCATATACAAATCACCTAAAGCCCAAATCATACTCAATGGGGAAAGACTCAAGGAGTTCCCACTAAATTCTGGAACAAGACAAGGGTGTCCACTATCACCACTGCTCTTCAACATATTCCTTGAAGTTCTAGCAAATGCAATAAGACAGGAAAAAAGACATAAAGGGGATACAAATTGGAAAGGAAGAAGTAAAACTATACCTTTTTGCAGATGACATAATCTTATATGTAACAGACCCAAAGAACAGTATCACTAAATTACTGAAGGTGATGAACTCCTTTAACAAAGTGGCAGGATACAAAATTAACACACAAAAATCAGTAGCCTTCCTGCATGCAAAGATGTGCATATAGGAAAAGCAATCAGTGAAAAAGTCCCATTTTTAATAGTCTCAAAGAAAATCAAATACCTTGGAGTAACACTAACCAAGGATGTGAAAGACTTGTATAATGAAAACACCAAAGCACTGGAGAAGGAAATTGAAGATGACACAAAAAGATGGAAAGATCTTCCATGCTACTGGATAGGCAGAATTAATGTTGTGAAAATGGCAATACTCCCAAAAGCAATATATAGATTCAATGATATGCCAATAAAAATACCATGTCATTCTTTGTAGACATAGAAAAATAATTTCCAAATTTATTTGGAAAGACAAAAGGCCTCAGATATCCAAAGCTACCTTAGTCAAAGAAGTTCATTGGGAAGTATCACCATACCCAATCTAAGCTTTTAACAAACAACAGCATGGTACTAGCAAAAGAACAGATAGATAGACCAAAGGAACAGAATTGAAGACCCTGCCCTAAGCTTAATCAACTATAGCTACTTAATATTTGATAAAGATGCCAACAATGTCAACTGGAGTAAAGATATCATCTTCAACAAATGGTGCTGGAGAAATTGGATAAACACATATAAAAGGATGAAAATAGACCCAGTTCTTTCACCATGCACCAAAATCACCTCCAAATGGATCCAAGACCTCATCACAAGATGTTAAACTCTGAAAATCCTGGAAGAAAAAATAGGGGGAACTCTATATGAAATAGAAGTCGGCAAAAACTTCCTGAATAAACCTCCAGTAAACCAGGAAGTATAGCAATAACTCAACAAATGGCATCTCAACAAGGTAAAATGCTTCTGTACAGAAAAAGTTACCATACTCAATGCCAATAGACCACCATAAGGTTGGGATCTAATCTTTGCCAATTACAATACAGATAGAGGTCTAATATCGAGAACTCATAAAGAACTCAACAAATTAAATAATAAAATATCAAACAGCCCTCTCACAAAATGGGCTTCTGAGCTCAACAATGAATTCTCAGAGGAAGAATTACAAATGGCCAATTCTCATTTAAGAAAATGTTCAACAACATTTATCATCAGGGAAATGCAAATCAAAACAACAATGAGATTCCACCTCACTCTGGTAAGACTGGCAGTCATTAAAATATCTACCAACAACAGATGTTGGTGAGGATGTGGGGAAAATGGAACCCTCCTCCACTGCTGGTGGGAATGCAAACTTGTACAACCACTATGGAAAGCAGTGTGGAGGCTTCTGAACAGGATGGATATAGAACTACCAGTTGAACCAACTATCCCTTTACTGGGTATATATCCTCAAGACTCCTTATTTCAACACAGAGACATCTGCACAACCATGTTGATAGTGGCTCAATTCATAATAGCTAGGAATTGGAACCAACCTGAATATACATCGCTAGATGAATGGATATCAAAAATGTGGTACATATTCACCATGGAATTCTACTCAGCAGTTAGGAAAAATGATATAACAAAATTCAGAGAAAAATGGATGGACTTGGAACAGATCATACTCAGTGAACTCACACAAGAATAGAGAGACAAGCACCTCATATTCTCCCTTATCTGTGGCCCGTAATCAGGTTAAACCAAATTGTAAGTAAACATGACTAGTGACTCACGTGAAAGGCAAAGGGGACAGAAGGAAATTGTGGCAGGGGTAGAAACAACAGAGGGGGTAGATGTACACAAACCTACACTAACAATAATCTGACTCCATGGAATACTATCTTATGTACAACAAGTACTGGAGGTAGATAGGGCCCTTAAGGGTGTTGGGGGGGGAAGCATATCTATGGTACAAAGGACACTGACATTTGGCTCTCTGACCCAGTAAGTAGTTACTTCCCACAATAAGCTATTGATCAGAGTGACACACATGGTCCCTAAAATAAGATAAACTTTTGTCACAGCCCTTGAATACCCACCTCAGGCAAAAGATAAGACCCTATTGCTGAAGACTCCACAGCCTGTTATCACACAACACAGAGAGACCAGAAGCAAAGTCAGTTCCCAGAAGGGCAGCCTGGGTAATGCCAGAAGGTCTTGCATGATATGTCAGGGGAACCAGGCTAACGATATTCTGAGAGAGCAGTTGGGATCTTCAAGTTACACCTACAGATGGCCTGAGAGTGCAGAACACACTGCCATATGGCACAGACAAGCAAGTCAAGTAGTGTCCATCTGTGCAATAGTGGTGCCCAACCTAGGTGGGTAGTCAACAGCTGGCTAATTGGCTTTGTGATCCACTCAGAGGCAAGGAACCCCTGACATGCACCCAAGGCCACCTTGAATGTGAACCAAGAACCCTATCTCCATGTGGAAGTCCTCACTAACCATTCATAGGTCCTCAGAAAGGCTACACGCTCCAAACACTCACCAACCTAGCAATATTTGTCTCAGTTAAACAATAATAATCTCACTGTCCACAGGAGACTGTTTGTATTTTTCAGAAAGCAAGGAGAAGCAGGGACAACCGAACTCCACCAAAGGGAACTGATTTGATGGGGGCACCCAAGCAGGAGATGATCCATGTAGATAGAGCCCTAACACAACCGCTAAGGAAGTGGGATGACCAGCAAAATATCTATTCCTACAGCAAGGCAAATAACCTAAGGAAGGTCAATGAAGAGAGGCACCAAAGGTGCCCCAAATTGTCCAAAACACAAATTTAGAGACTCTTACAAACCTATTAACTATGCAAAATTTAAATTCACCCATTATGACTCAGGGAAATTTGCAGAAGAGTCATGGGTGGGAGAAAAACTGATGCATCATCATAGACTCAATGGCTATATCTAAGAACCTATGATAGTGAGCATATTGTTGTGTTTATATATAATTTTAAGCCAATGAGAACGATAAAAAAAATAATTGATGGTAATGAAGTTGAGAGGTGGAGTTCATGAGGTTTATTTTATAGAACTTTATTGAATGGGATTAGCATCCTTATATCACAGATCAGATAGAACTTTCCAATGGCATAAACATATGAGGAAAGGAAGCTATGGACCAGGAAGCAAGCCTCCCAGGGCTAACTCATCATGGGCACAGAAAAAAACCTCAACATTTGTGTCTGAACTTGGGCCAGAGACTCCTGATCAATATTTTTTTCATTATTTTATTTATTTTGGAATGTTTACAGGTTTGTGGGTGCCGAGGTGCATGTGGGTGTTTGTATGTATGTATGTATGTATGTATGCATGTATGTATGTATGTATGTATGTATGTGTGCATCCGTGTGTATATGTGAGCATGTGTGTGTGTGTGTGTGTGTGTGTGTGTGTGTGTGAAGGTGTGCATGAACGCAGGGGTGACATAGGGTGGCCTCTTCATTTCCACTCCACCATATTTTTTGAGACATGGTCTCTTGGTAAATCTATAGCTCACCAATTCAGTTAGACCAGCTAGACTCACTGTCTCCATAATATCTGGCACTTTCTACTGGTACTGGGGATTTGCACTCAGACCCACATGCTTGTGTGACAAGCACTCTGCCCACTGAGTAATCATCTCAGACAAAAGAGATGCTCAAACAATTGCATATTTTTATTATTCATACCATGATCAGATATGAGAGGTGACACCTCAAAGTAGAAACCCCAGATGTCTCTGTGACTTCAAGCATGGACAGCCTACATTGGTTCACAGTTAACCCTGCTCATCACACTGATGGGCTAGAGAGTTAAAGCCACTACCAACCAAGGGCAATCCCATTCTCTTGCTATCAGACACAAGTGGAAGTTTATTACATAAAACTTTCGGATTTTGGCATAGTTAAAAAAAAGCAAACACAGTTTATATATATGAAATTTTCAATGAATGTTCTTTACTATGTCATGGAAGAAAATTGCGTATCCTTCCTGATAGATATTCTCATTGTTTTCATCAATATAATGAGATGTATATATCACTGTATCATAGAGAACACTTTCTTTGTTCTACAAGTCCTCTCTGCTTACATATTCATCAAAGCTTCCTCTCTAGCCCTTGAGAAACACCCACATTTCACTGGACTGTAGCTTTATGTTTTCCAGAATGTCATACAGTTAGAATTATAATGCATGTGGCATTCTCTGACTGGTTTTAGTTAGAAATATGCACTTATGCTTCCTTTTGACATTTTACAACCTTATGGTTCATTTATTTTCAGAGCTGGAAAACATCCCATTGTCTAGGTGGTACACAGTTTATCCATTCATCTACTGAAGAAAATCTTGGTTATGTCCATGGTTTGACACTTATAAGTAAAGTTGTAAATACCTCTGTAGCTCATTTTGGTACTTCTCAAGTAGAATGAAGGAGAGATCATGTAGAAATGTATAAAAGATGGTCAAAGTCTTCCAAAATGGCTATACTATTTTTCATTTCCACTAAAGTTGCATTGTCTTCTTCTCCATACCAATATTTGATATGCAGGAATATATTGCAGATTTAACCTTCACTTATATGATAGAGAAAAAGTAGTGTCTTATAATTTGCTTATTTGACACCAGTAGATTTTCTTGGATTTTGATTAAGTATTTGGTTCATCTTTAATGAGATTATTTATTTTCTTATTGTTATATTTTAAGATGAATATATATATATATAATTATACATTAGATTATATGTTATAGAATATATATACATATATATTGCATAATGACATTTGCTTCAATGTCTGTTACAAATATTCTCTCCCAACCTGTGCCTTCTCTACTAAATTGTATTATAGTGTATTTTCTGTATTAGAAATGTTTAATTCTACCATAGTACTTCTTATCCATTATTTCTCCATGCATTTTTAACTGAACTTTCTCACCTATTAAACTGAAAGTTGAAGTATTAAGGATCAAATATATCATGAATTGATCTCTAGGTGTCCAAAGAAGTACCAAAGAGGATTCAAGCATATTGTAATCATAACTATAGAAAATGTTTTTATATTTAATATTTAATTTAATCTTCATTGCAATTACAGATGGATGATTCTAGAATAGAATATAGCAATTATTTCATAAGTTAGGAAAGTGATAGCCTAAGTAGATTCATAGACCTCTCAGTTTGTGCAAATGCCATAATTCAGTCACAAAAAAGAAATCCAGGATTCAAACCATAAAGTTGTATGACACCAAGCTTTTTTTTTCCAAGGTAGGGTTTCACTGTAGCCCAGGCTGACCTGGAATTCACTTTGTAGTCTCAGGGTCGCCTTGAACTCATGGCGATCCTCCTACCTCTGCCTCTCGAGTGCTGGGATTAAAGGCATGTGCCACCACTTGGCTAAACACCAAGCTTTTTGTTTGCTTTTGGTTAATTAAAACTAAAAGATGTTATGAATAAGCCCTATGGAAACCTACTTCTTTCTCAGCTAATTAAGATAATATATAAATTTGAAAAGCATATTTGTGCAGAAGTACTGTGGGGGTGGATACTTTTGTGCTCAGAAGCCATAGGCTATTAGCAGAACACTTTCAGTCCCAGGGGTGGGAAACCTCCAATTGACCTGTTGGTCAGGGAGGACATTGAAGCCCCATAAACAGAACAAACTCCTAGCAAGACTCCTGTTTTCCCACCAAAAGTAGATGCAAATATCCTATTATTGAAGTCATCTCATGTATCAGTAGCAGAAAACTAAAAAATCAAGCTAGAACTGAGCTGAATGCTCTCTCCCTGCTAACTAGTGGCTGTTGTGCTGGGAAGTGCTACCCAGTCTGCTCTGGGAGAAAAAAACACAGCTGTTTAACTAGCTGTTAATACTACAAGATACAAAATTGCCAGCTGGGCAAGACATCCACTAGCAAAATAACACTTAATATGGGGGTAACCAACCGCTCTCAGAATGGATTTGAAACCTGCTCTATTGGAGAAAATTCATACCTGATACTAAAAATCTATTCAAAAAAGACTTTGGCTAGGAAGGGCGTAATCCCTAAGAGGGAATTTACTACTGTTGTTTGGATACTTGGATATGATATTGCCATTAAAATGTCCTCTAAATATGTATGTTTTAATGTCAGGGGTGAAGAGAGGAGGCCAATAGAAGGGATTATGTAAATTTTAATAATTTTTTATTTTTAAAATGATTTTTTATTTTGTTTTATGGCCCTAAGATTATTTCTAGATTAGAAAGGAAATATTCAAACTACAAATATGGGGATGCGGTGATAAATACAGCAGGAAGAGTTTCCCATGATTTTCCATTGGAAACAAGAGAAATGTGTTCTCTTCCTTTGCCGTTTTAGAGATTATTTCTGGAGCCTCTGACACTTTCTTATTTCATAATTAGCATCCTCAGCTACTCATTAATTATGTACCTTCAATTATGCTTACATTATCGTTTCAATTAGATACAATACCTGATTGATTTGACTAAAATAACCATCTTGTTTCATTGTCAATTTGCATAAATTCACATGCAATATGATGTTGCATTCATTTATCGGGTGCTGCAGAGAGCATGAACTCCAACAACAGGAGGCTCTGTCTCACAATTCTCTCCATTTTCCTCGGGAATGGGATTCCTTTACCCATTCCTTTTCTTTGTCTGGAATGTGATGAGTTTGCAGATGAAAGTTTCTATAGCCCAAGGGAGAGAACTCACCAATGACCATTTGCAAGTGATTGAAACTCTAACCTGTAATCTGTGGGGCTCTGGTTCCTGGAGGTCAGTTATGTCCCTCATTATAGAGATGCTTGATTAAATGTTATCCCAAGTCTAAGAAGGGAGACGTATCACTTTCTCCAACAAAGTGAAGTTTGGATCAAAGATGAGTGAGGTGAAATATCACACTTATTCTAAAGATGTCCCTTGGTTCCATGCAAATGATATTTAAGTGCTAAATATATGTAGTTGATGTTATACATACTTAATTATATGTTATTGTCACAATAATACTATTAAATGTGTGGTTTTATCACACTGTCACAATTCACAAAGTTAACAAGTGGTAAACCTTCAACACATGATTCAAATATCTCCAGTACCTGTGAGTAATTCTTGTACAGTAACCAGATCACATTCTAAGTTTTTATTCTTATCTGGGAGGTACATAATTTTATAAAACAAAATAACCACAATATTCTATCTATGGTGCTGATTATTATTTGAAGATCTACCAAATGTGAGTTGTTTTCAGTCAAAACACAATTCAAAATACATATTCTATATTTGAATTTGGAAATTTAATTTATAATTGACAGACAATTGTGCATACTTACAACTTCTAATGTGATGCTGTTTTACCCACATATATCGGGAATGATCAAATGAGGTTTATGAGCATAAAATTCCCTCACACACCTATCATTTCTGGAGAGAACATACAAAATTTACTCATTCAGCAATTTTGAAATATAGTACATATTATTATTATTAATTGGTTATACTTGTCATGCCCTAACAATAAAGGATATTAATATGGTATTTAGTTTACAACAAGATTCAAAGATACTGTGAGAAATTTAACCTCTATAAGATGTTTGGATTTTAGGTAGTACAGTCTTCGTTTTACAGATATATAAATACAGAAAGTTATTTCACCCATATTATAAAAGTCATAATGGAAAAAAAGATGCTTCTATTTCCCAAGTTTATTATTTTACTCTCCCTTTTATTAATATATATATATATATATATATATATATATATATATATATATATATATTTCTTTAATCTTAGGTGACCAATGTACTCATGATAACTTGTAAGTCTCCAGAACTTTCCAAGCACAGACACATGTATACTTACATACTCAATCACTCACATAGGTTAAGATATCTTCTCTATCACTTTAACATTTATGTTTGGATTGTGATAACATTAATCCCATTTCTCTTAGTTATTTGAAAACACTGTGAATTGCATGTCTGGTAAATATGTATAAATATTATACTAATAAAATTAAAATTAAAAATTTTTGTATGCAGTCATTGCTTTTTTAAAATATACTTCTCAGTAACTAAAGAAACACACACACACACACACTTTTTTATTTCTATCAATTTTCCAATATAAAGAAAGTGCTCTTTTGATGATTGTCAACTTAGTAGTTAAGATGTACATATGAGGGCTGGAGAGGTGGTTCAGTGGTTAAGACACTTGCCCCAAAGCCTAACAACCCAAGTTAAATTTCCCATTACCAATGTATAGCCAGATGCACAGAGTGGGGCATGTGTCTGGAGTTCATTTGAAGTGCCTAGAGACCCTGGCATGACCATTCTCTCTGTCTCTCTCCTCTCTATCTCTCCATCTCTCTCAGCATGAAAAAAAATAAATAAAATATTTTTTAAAGAAGAAGTGCATATGAACTTTAAGGTCCTCAATTACTTCAAGGGGATAGTAGCATAAGGAAGTAATGAAACAAGCTAAATGAAGTTGCCTTAGGAATAATGAAAATAATTTTAAAGTGTGTAAAAATTAGAAATAAAAATTGATATGAAAAGTGTCCTCTGTAGTTATTACAATAAGCCAAAGTAGAGTGAAGTTGTGCTGATATAAAAGGAAACAGGACAAGAAAGAATTGACCTTGGCTCAGGATATGGCTCAGTGGTTGAAACAATTGTGGCTAATATGAAGACTAAAGGCTGGAGTTTGGATCTTTGGCACAAACACAAGTGCCTGGGGGATTTGGCAGCAGCCTATAATCCAACCAATGCATAGGTGGTAGAGAGAAGGAATCTTAAAGGCAAGCTGGCTAGCTAGACCAGCTGTATGAACAAGATCTGGGCTCAAATATCTCAGTAAAATTAAGAGGAGAGGGACTGAGAAAGAATCCTGTCATTCCCTGGATTCCCATAGCGCACAGGAACAAGCTGAGTATAGAGCAGTACACTAAGACTTTAAGGATTAAATAAAACAACAGCAGCAGCAACAATAAGCAAAACAAACAAACAAACAAACAAACAAAAACCAGTTAGGACAAGGCCCTGTTTTCTATCTTCCACACCATAAGATTAAGCAAACAAGGAAAAACTCTTAGGTAGCAATTAGAGATAGTCTATGTCTATTAAAAGGAATAAAATTGAATAAACAATGTAATAAGGGTATCATAGCAAACTTACCACACAGAAAAAAAAATGTTTAATTTAAGAGTTCACAAACTAATGGACATTATTCAAAGACTAAGATATTTTCAGATGTAAAAAGAAAGTTCATTTTCTAATTTTCTTTATGTTTTCTTAATTGATAATTACTTGTGTCTTATTTTTGTATTAAAATTCATTCTATACTTAGAGTTGTTCTTCCAACTATAGTGTATACTTTACTTTTCAATAATAGTATGCAGTTTATTCTTAAATTTTTCTACTTTTCATTTTTAATTCCTATCCATAATTTGTTTTCTTTAATAATTTTTATATTTTTATTTATTTGCAAGGAGAGATAAAGGAGAGAGAGAGAGAGAGAGAGAGAGAGAGAGAGAGAGAGAGAGAGAGAAATGGTCATTCCAAGGCCTCCAACCACAGAAATGAATTCCAGAACCATATGCCACTTTGTGCATCTGGCTTCACATGGGTACTAGGTTACTAGGGAATTGTACCTGGGTCATTAGGCTTTGCAGACAAGCACCCTGACCTCTGAGCCATTTCTCCAGCCTTCAAATAATGTTCAATAATGCATTTCATGCTAGAACACCAGAATAAAAAGAATAAACTCTGACAAATTCAGCAGTTCATAATCTAAATCTAGTTGACTATGTATTTTAACAATCGTCAAACTCCTACAGAAAATCATATGAGAACTTTTATCTTTCATCTTTAGATGTACCAAGTCATTTGTGTTGAACACCATCTGATTTTGTGATTTAAGCTTTACTTCACAGGCACACTGACTGCCTGATCTTCGTTGAATCCATGAAGCACATCCCTTTTCTGCTTCAGACTGTGGGATTCATCTTCCCCCTGTCAGGAAGATTCTATTGACAGATGCCTGACTGGGCATCTTCATCACTCTCCACAACCTGCTCTGATGGGCTCCAAGTAAAGAGCCTCCATTGATGCTCCATCAAATGACGCTTAGTTTCCCTGTTCACTGGCTGCTTTTTCTTAACTTTCTCACGTGGCATTACAAGCAAAAGTATTTGTTAAGCAGTTTTTTTGTGTGTATAACTCCTCAACAGAAACTCAGTTCCAGAGGAAGAAGAATGTTCCCTCCAATTTATTAACAATGCCTTGAAATTAGTGAGTGCTCATTAAAAATTTATGAAATAAATTATGAATTAATTACATCTATTTCTTCCCCCTCAAATTAGTCATTTTATCCTTTGATTGATAGATTATTGAAATACTTTTTTTAATCTGTATTGAATCAAAGTCTCAATTGTTTGACAAGTAGTTACAAAGCCAATACTTCTGCAGTTGTCTGCGTATTGGTTTTCCATAATGTTTTGATTCTCTTAAAGGTTAACAGTTTTGATACATTTTTCGAGTGAATACATGATGAAAAAATCACAATTTTTGCATTTCCTATGAGGCAGCTGTTGGCTAATCTGGTTAGGCTCATAACTGATTTAGTTAGCTATTCATTATTATAATGGAATTCCAAAGATAAGGAATCTATTCAGAGGAAGTGTTATTTTGGATCACAGTTGGTGTAGTGCTAGAAAAAAGTCATGTGGGATTAATAATTTGGGCATCTGATGGCCAGCTGAATGACAATGGAAGGAACATGAGCCAGGGACTAGAGAGAAATATGATGGTGTCACCTATAACGGATGGTGTCACACATAAGAGATTTTGGGACATACCTACAAGCACCTAATGACTGACTACATGGACTCTCCTTGTGGCCATGCTTTTCACATGGACATTTGCCTGAGGAGCCAACATTCATCCTTTAACAGTCACTCAGTTTTAAAACACATTATATTTCTTTCTTACTAATGATGTATTTTACCTTTTGAAATTATATAATTTGAAATCTCAAATGTTTTAACTATCCTAAAAGAATCTCCATAGGAAGACTGTTTGCTATTACAAGTAACCACATATGACTGCTTTCTGGCTGACTTTACTTCATAGGTATGTTTATTTTAAGATAATAGAATGAAAAATGAATGGGAGATTAGGTTTTGAACACCTCCAAAAATATTTGTATAGCAATGTTCATTAAATATTTAATAGAGATAAATTACCACTACATAGTCTAAAATACTGGAAATGCACATAAACTCATTGATCTTATTTTAAATTGATTCAAGGGAAAATTACTCAAACAAAAGTCATATTCCCAGGAAGATAATCATAGAATTAAAAAAAGAAAATCATAGAATTATAAGGCTCTTATGCCTCTACTTTCTAGTGAAGCTTAATAAGTAAAAGGCTTTTATGAAAATGAAACGTTATTGTTATTCATAACAACCATGGGGGCTTTAAGTACTGTCAATTTTTTTAGAGTGCTGAGCTTGCTTTGGCTTGTGAAAAAGCTCATACTTTGAAAAAATATGATGGGATTTTCTTACCACTGAAGCAATTCTATTCTGAAATAAATACTGCACTTTTCTCAGCAAAGTGAAAATGAGATTGACATTCATTAATATAGAGTGCATTAAGTATATATTTATATATTGTCTCAGAAGTAATAAATACTCCTCAGTGTCTGTGTTACTGAGTCTAACATATTACCAGAAAGCTGCTACCAGTAGAGCAAAGTCATCTTGACTGGTGTTGGAATTTAGCTAATATTTCTTTTAAATAATCAAGTTTAATAAATTTTCTATCCCTTAATTAAGTTAGTGCTAATGAAAGCAATGTCCTTTTGCATCATTTCTTAAAGAACTTAATTTTGTGAGACTGTACTGAATCACACCTCTGCTAGATCTTAAATTCCTGGGATACAAAAAAGAAAAACACCTTTTATCTCATTATGCCATATGATTAGAGCAGAATGTTTCAAAATGTTTCTGCATCTACTTTGCATAAACCTCAATTCTGAAAGATTACCCAAACATTCACAATTTAAAAAGAATAAAACTCAGAGACTTGAATGTAAATTGGTATCCTAAGTGGTGTTATGCATTTTAAAATTCTCACTGGAAATGATTGTCCCACAGATCATGACATCCTTTATTAAAACCTTTTCCAGTGTTTGATTACCTTTGAGGAAAAGGAAATGTTTTGTACCCAAACTTTTCACAACACAGTCAATGGAAGCAGAAGCATAAAAAAGTTGTTGAAGTAACCACAGAAAGGCATCTATCAGCATCCAGAGACCCTGCCAGGTCAGGAATGGTAACCAGCCCCCAGATGGTAGTTAGTGTAATGCTGGAAGGCACTGTTTAAGCTGCCAGGGGAAGCTGGTCCAGGACAGCTGGAGCAAACAGAGACCACTGGCATGAAACACAGTATGCTGCCATGAATAGGCTGAACACACCTCCTACTGGAAGACAACAGGGAACCAAGAAAAGAGCACTTGTGCAATGGAGGAGCCAAAGCCTGGGGGAGGCAATCAACAGCTTTTAAATTTGGCCAAATAATCCACTCAGTGATTGGGAGCCCTTAACTGGAACTGGGGACGCTGGGTGTTATGCACTGGGAGATTTTGAGTATCTTCCTGTCTGTCTGTGTCCAATGGGTAGGTTGAAAGGCTTGCTGTGTGAGCAGAACTCTTGTTCATTTGCATCTTTCTGTGTGGTTTCACCTGTGCACTAGCTGATGCGCTCTGGGTACTTCCCTTGCCAGGGAGTCTGCTAACATTTCTGGTCTTGGTAGAATTGGGTTCCCCTCTGGTCTTGATGCCTTCTGAAATATAGAAAGGATTCTACAATGGAGAATGAGATCCGCATCATTGAGATAAAATTTGTTCATTTGGGAAGATTATGATGGATGTCTCACGTTAGTCTCACCTGCAACTCAGTCTATAGCTCCAGGCTAGCCTCAAACTCATAGGGATACTCCTATCTCTGCTTAGTGAGTGCTAGGATTAAAGCTCTGTGTCATCATGTCTGGCTTCTTTCACCATTTTTGATGTAATGTAACTCTTGCCATACACAGTCTTGCTAATAGTAGCATAGTAAATTTTTATTACATAGTTGACCTCTTATAGTTTACACAATCACGAAAGAATGATCTCAATGGCTTGAGGACATACAAAACTATTAAAAGGAGGGAAGGAATGATATATTTATAAAATAATAGCTATTAAATATTTTATTCAGATCATTGTTCTCAAGTAAAATCTTATAAATTATTATTAATATTTACTTGATTCAGATTTATAAATTATTTTTAATAAATTTCCATAGAATACTAAAACTTAAAGGAAAACAGTTTTTTTAGAACATCTTTTAGTTTAGTGTAGAGAGAATTAAATCTTCAATAATTTTGATCTCAATTACTTGAAGTGACAAATAACACAATGAATATACCACAGTATAGAGAATATTCATTATATTGGACCTCAATTCATGTTTTTAATGCATTATTTACTAATGTATTAGTAAATATCAAATGTGCAATAATTCTGTAGCAAAATTCTCAGGTTATAATGGCTTCCTCTATGACTAGTCCACACTTTTTTTTGAAAAGACATAGTTAAACTTGTTTCCTTTCATTCTACAGAATTTGAAATATAAAAATTTAAATTAGATCTTGTTAGAAGTTTATCTTTTCTCACAGAAACATTTATAAATATAGCACAGCAATTTATGAATAATACCCAGGATAATAACTTAAAATATTTAGCAAAAATTATTTTGATTGACATAAATATAATTTGTTGGCAGCATTTACATGCTCTAATATTAACATGCTAATAAGTTGTTACTTATTAGAATAAATTGCCAAAAGAAGGACGTTTGCTCAGCAATGTACAACTTTGCAGGCGGTCGGTCTCAAAGTCAGAAACAGCCTCCTCCAGACTGGCAAATTTATAAAGGTGTATTTTTGCAAATTTTCTATTTGCATTAATATATTTTTGTCAAAAAATCCTAAATAAGTATTCTACATTCCATTTTACTGCTGTAGTTTGCTCAGTGTAACAATAAGTAAATTTTATTATGTAGTATTAGCATGTGGTCTCATCATATATTATTATTATTATTATTATTATTATTATTATTATTCTTTTTTAATCAACAGCAGGAATTATATTCTCTATTTATTTCTGAATCCCACCTCACAATGACTCTACATACAATGAAACATTTTGTCATTTTATTTGTTTATATCTGAACCCCATATTTTTTCATTTATGTCTCTTTCATCATAGAGTTACTTAAACTCGTGCTCACGAAAAAGCAATTTACTGTTTTCAGTGTTACTCAATGATGTCAGCCACCATGGTTTTTATAAATGCTTCCCTTTTTCATCTTTTGTGCATCTGGCTTTACATGGGCAATTGAACCCAAGTCATTAGGCATTGCAGGCAAGCACCTTAACTGCTGAGCCATCTCTGGAGACACTTCCCCCAGGAGTCATCTTCCAATACAATCATTTCTTCTCCAACCATGGTCTCAGTTTTAGAGATATAGAAAATTTACTACATATCCTCAATCCTGCCAAAATGCATAGAAAATTATGCATGAAGAAAATGGGCATTCTCATTTTAATAAAATCTCTAATAATCAGCCAGAGAAAAATTATCATATATTTTTTCATTTATTCTAACAAATGAGAAGCCACATAAACTGAGAGCTATGTAGTTATCATGACACCAAAAGCAATGAATACTATATATAATGTTAAAACTTTTAATAATGTCTGATGTACATAACTTAAGGTAGCCATCTTGAACATGGGATCCAGATGCCTTTGATTCTTGCCACTGACAGCATTGTCTCCCTCCCTACCTATCCTTCATTCATTCCTTCTTTCCCTCCTTCTTTTCTTCCTTCTTCCCTTCCTTCCTTCCTTCCTTCCTTCCTTCCTTCCTTCCTTCCTTCCTTCCTTCCTTCCTTCCTTCCTTCCTTCCTTCTTATGTTTATTTTTCTTCCCTTTCATTTACCGGATGATCACAAACTCATTTTTTAATTATTTTCTTTACTGAAATTAAGTAAATTATAATAATAGTTATTATTATTTACAGCTTTTAAGTACTTTCAGTAGAAATTGTTGTACAGATCATTCTAATAAACTGACACCAATCATACCATTTCATCCTCTGAACAATACTACTAAAGGCCTAAAGATTATAGTTCTGGAAACCAAATTTTATAGCAGAAAATATGGCATCTTAATGAGACAGTATTAGCACAGTTGGTAAGCCACAGATTCATTTCACATACCCAAGTGTGGTTGAATGCAAACTGCCCAACTGAACACTATGACTTTTCATTTTTTCTTCATGATTGAGCAGTTTTTGCTAGTATTTCTTTTTATATTTGGGACAGCATTGCTGTTTGTCAATTACTTATAAATATCATCAACATTTCCAATCAAACAACACTGAGCTTCAAAATTATGTAAATAAGCTTCTCACCTACAAGGAATATCTTGGAACTTGAACTTGGCTTCTCTATATCTAAAGCATGTGTTTGTCACAAAGGTAATCTGCTTCAGTGTAATTGAGGAAATGATCTTGTTGGAGTACTCATTTATTTGTATGAAATCTGAAGAGTGTTATCATTATTAAGAGCTTAGGAAAATGTCTATTTAGTCTAATTACATGCCTTCATGTTTACTACTGATGTAAGTAGACATAACCACAGATTTACACCTTTCAAATCTCCATTTACCCCTCAGGAGATGTATTTCCTTGCCAAGGAACGCCTTGTTCCCATAGACATCTCCATTGTCTTTGAGAAAATTAACCTTTTACCTTCCAGCATAGTTCTGCATATCATTTTCTGTTGTACCAGTCTAAATTACTCAGGAGTGGGAAACTATAGCTACTACTGCCGAGAGGCTAACACCACCTTACTTTCTCAAGAGCAGAAGAAAAGCAGCTATTGTTACAAAGAGCTAAATTTTAGTTTACCTTGAAAATTATTTCAGATGAGTATGTAGTAGATTTTTGCCTTAAAATGATTTCTATAATTTTCTTTCTTCGCAACAAGATGAATGAAAATTATGTGCACATAAGCTATGTGTGTGTGTGTGTCCTCGTGGGTTTGAAATAATTCTAACATCACTTAAAACTCCTGCTTATAGCATTTGATCATATAAAATTAAAGGTGAAATCAAAGGTTATATCTGGATATGCATAAGTAAATGTGGACTAGGAAGTCACACTATTTAAATTCATTATGGACATGTCATTGACATTGCATATACTATTCCCTAAAATGCTGATGTAATTTGAATCAGATGTCATCCTAAAACTCATATGTTTAAAATCCTTTGTACTCAGCTGATGGCAATTTGGGAGGTGGAGTCTTGCTGGAGGAGGTGTTGCTGGGAGTGGACCTTGAAGTTTATGATCCCTAGCTTGCCAGTGTTAGCTTGGCTTAATCTCCTGCTACTGTTTTGACACCTGCTGTCACAGAGGTAATGTCTGTCCTATGCTTAGACCATGCTTTGCCCTGCCATCATAGAGCTTGCCCTCAAGACTGTAAGTCAAAATAAATGGTCTCCTTTCATCAGCTGCTTGTGGTTGGGTGCTTTGTCTCAGAAACAAAATGGTAATTAAAACAACTAATAAAATGGCTCATTCTTAGCACAGTTTATTCCATTAATGTAGTATGGTGCTTATAAATAAGGAATAAGTTATAGAATACAATGTGTTATGAAAAATATCAAAATTAAGAAATGACAATAGAGAAGAAACTCATCTGAGATGAGAACCTTTCCCCCCATTTGTTTTTCTTTGAGTCCCTGAGTCAAGTGGAGATGAGAAGAGATTGTGAAAATAAAGTCCATAAAAACAGAAATGAAGAGAGATAGACCTATGCGTTTCTTTACTGCCATGGCATAGGTGAAAATAATAGAGTAGTAATTTTTCTTCAATTCTCCGATGTCTTAAAAGAGTTCCAGCTAGTGTCTGAGGTAATGGAATCTGTCATGTTTGCAGTAAACATTTTCTTATGTAGTTAATGGAAAGATCAATGACTTTATTGAAGTTCATTCTAGCATATTTCATGACATTTCACAGAATATTGGGAACATGGAGTCCCTTTGGCATTGATAACACTGGGGAACTTCCTGTTGACTAATGAAAGACCATAGGAAGTCAAACATATATATTCCTTGTATTAAGGCAGTAGGAGTCTCTGGCTTTTTCACTGGCTACTGGCTAACACATTTTGTAAGTCTTCAAAAGTCATCTGTTTTGAGTTATCCTCTTTATACATTTGCACATGTGATTTCTGGCAAACATTGATTTTAAACAAGAAGTACTTTAAGATATAATATTCCCTACAACTTCATATATGTCTTCCATCCTGTCAGACATGATACACAAATGCTCAGATCAGATCCACAGGTTACTCAGTAGACAAATAAAGCTCAAAAACTTAAGTGGTTGGGACATAGAAAAAGCTAATGCCGTTTGCCATTTCAAATTCTGGAATTTGACTATTTGCAGTCTACCCTTTGGGTGTGAGGGCACATGGACTAAGAACCATATTACCTTCTTTGTGGAAGGAAGAGATCTGACGTCCCTTTGAAATCAGTGTGGTGGGGAGGTAGAGGGTATGTGCTTATTTGTACATGGGTGTGTAAAAGTTCACATATCCTATAACCCACTTGTGAGTGTGATTACAAAGTGATAAAATGTCATTTTATAATATAATTTTAA
This sequence comes from Zapus hudsonius, assembly GCA_004024765.1. NCBI lineage: Eukaryota > Metazoa > Chordata > Mammalia > Rodentia > Dipodidae > Zapus > Zapus hudsonius. The sequence continues at coordinate 53,632 of PVHP010006612.1, forward strand.
AAGTTTAAATTAGTATCTTTTTTAATAAAAAACTAAATCAACAAAATCTCTGAGTCACCTTAATCTTATCTTTTAGAACATGGAATATAGCTGATCTTCTATTTTAGCATCAGGTAACACATGGTTTAATAGTCCTGACTTATCTTTTGATATAAGGACTATATATATATAGCAGTTTCAGCATCTCCGTGCTAACTAGTGGTGTCTAGGCATTCACTAGTATGAAAGGATGTAGAAACAGTGGTCACAGCAGGTGAATTATCTGTCAGCAATGCTTTAATCTTTTTGAACCCACACCTGCTCTGTATACCATGAGGGCCCATGGAAACTGATCTCAAAACTGATCTCAAGGATGGTCTAGATATGGTGAGTTGTAGTATGAATTCTTGGACTATACTAGCCCCATCAGAATGAACATAGGATTTATATGTCACCCTCTACTGAGAAAAAAAATTGTAACGGGAAATCTGAGGTTCCTTGATAATTTCAATGCAATGACAAATTCAGACTACCTCAGATTCTTGTATTATGAAGTTAAATAATTAAGTTCATAGACCAGAGGTTAAGATTCAGGGAGAGACTTCACCGGATTAAAAGAAGGAGAGGAGGAAGTATAGAGTGCTCCCACCATCAGTGAGGAAAATGCCCCTCCCTCCCAACCATGGGCTTACCAGAACAAGGGGTCTGCACTGGCCAGCCATGTGAAAGAAGAGAACAATTTTCCTTTTCAGGGTGAGTATATCCTTTGGCTCAGGTGAGCCAGAGACACAGTGATTGGTCTGGCTCGAACCAATCACAGAATCATGGCTCCAGGATTAGGTTTGAGTTCTATAGTAAAGGAGGCCCCACTCTAGGGAGGGGCTCAAGTTTATTTAATTTTTTTCAGTCCATGGGCACTCCTGCTCTTTACTTTCAGGGTTTCAGTCACCCTAAATTGTCACAATATGAATAAGGATTTAAACAAGGGTACTTCTGTTCCTGTGAAGGCAGTGTGGACAAGGCTGCTTAGTGCAGCATTGGCTTTGTGTGTACTTGGATTGCCAATGAAAGGTTGGTTCCCATGTCACCTCATTTACAAGGACAGTAAGATAGGGCTGACTGTTCTGTGCTAGTTCTCCTACGAGTTCAGCTGCTGTTAATGTGGACCAGACTTAAGACTGACTTTTTGTTTTCACAGGATGGACACTGAATTTTCAAAGCATTAAGAACACAGAGCCTCCTAGTCATTTAAGGCCTCGACCTGGAAACAGCCAGGGTCACATCTGTTATTGTACAGTGTGAGTTCATTTGACTCAAGGTGAAGGCACATGCCCCATTAAAGATCAAAGGAGCATCACTTTATCAGGGTTCATCTTTAATGTTACACAGTGAGGGGGCACCTGTAGCAGTGTTGGGCACCGTCAGCCATTTTACAATAATGTGAACCAGCTTTCTGATAGATTTAATCCAGTGGATTTCAGAAGTAAAGCAGAGACAAGTCATGAAAACATTGAGCCACTCAGACAATCCCTCTTGGGAAATAAACTCACTAAGGGTTTCCAATTACATGCGATAATAAAGTTACTTTTCATCCAAGTCTGAGTTCAGGTAATAGTCTTTTGTGCTTAAAAAAACTTAACCTGAGATATGATTTAAAAAGTTGAACATTTAACAGGGATTCGTGTATGGTCCTCCTTTGTTACAAAACTGATGGGGGTTGGGGATGGAGCAGCAACACTGACAAATCTAAGGCACAGCCTTTTCTAGTGTAAATGGAGATGCAATAAAAGAAAGTAATTGCTTGTTCATGGTTATGGTGCTTTATTTGGTCTGCACTGCTAGAAGAAAAGTAATCATTGGTTATGTTCCTGTTGAGCTATTTTTTTTTTATCTCGCTAAAGCAAGTATTTATAAGAAATGGCTAAGTTGAATTTTGCTTACATTTGCAATTTTAGCAAGTTTAGGGTTATTTTCAAAGATTAAAGGGCTTTATCTTCTCAGACATTTTACGGTTCTCATCCCTACTTTAATTTGACTCCACATTGCCCTCTTGACACTATTCAGCTTTTCTATATAGTTTCATTGTTCCAAGAGTTACCATGCTAATTAGCATGAAAATAATCTGAATATTTTCAACCTTGTATACTATCTAAAACCATGTACTGAAGAAAGGAGGGTAGTCAAATGAGAATCACTAAAAGGAGTAATAAAAATTATTTAAGTTATATTTATTTTCTGTAATATGGATCATACTAAATGTTTGGTTAAACAGCACAGGAACAACTAAATTAACACGTGTTAGCATGTGTCAACACTCTGGAGAAAAAAAGAAAATTCATTTACTGTCATAGATGGATAGCAGCTATTTTGATTACTTTGTTTTACACTCTTTTGTGGAAGATTTTGACTATATGCTAATTAATTTACATATGAGATTTGAGCATTAATTGGCATATTATAATTGTTTTAAAATTGCTAGAAATAAAAAAAACTGCTATATAAATCTTGTCAAAAGCAATTACTAATCTGCCACTTTATCAATCCAAATTCTTAATATCAAGATCATTTAGGAGTTGGGAATATGGTTGGGTTGATAAGGTGATTCTGGGCAGACAGTAAAATCTGGATTTGGATCCCATGGAAATCTCCATGGAAAATTTAATCTCCATGGAAAATCAGGGCCTGGAATCCTAGTTAGTGCTAGGGAAGCAGAGAGCAAAGGATACCTGGGATTGCATGGCTAGCTAGTCTATCTGAATTAATGAGATATAAATTAAGTGAGAAACCTTATCTCAAAAATAAGGTGGAGAGGAAATTTGGAAGACACCCAGTGTCACCTTCTGGTCTCCACATATACAAACACATTTAACTTGTAACTGCATATACCTGTGTAGCCATAAGCATATGGATGTACTCCCCACCACACACACACACACTCACACACACCACAAAGATTTTCTAAAACTCATAGCTGATACTGAGAAACAAGTCAGAATTCAATGGAGCCCAAGATCATGGACTCCATAGAGAAGTCACCACAAGTCTTTGCCAAAAGAGAGGCTATACCCATTAATATCTCTGTTAATGATCTATGTGTATCCCTTATAACCTATGCTGCTCTCACTCTCAGTTTATAAATCTATTTTTCTTTTACAAAAAGCAGCATAAACCAAGGAGAACCACAATCCCTCAATAAAACAAGAATTGTCAGCTGACTCTCTTTCATGAAGCACCTCTTGCCCATCAGCCAGGGTCCGTGTGAAACCACAGAGGAAATGGTGCATTAAGCCAGAGTGCTGCTCTCATGAGGAGCCTGACAACCTGTGCCAGAGTGATGGTGATAGTCAACGAGAACACTCTTTAAGTAAGGTACTATGATGGTTTTGTTGTCAACTTGACCTGTTACCAAATCCACAGTAATCTTGAGTGTTGTGTAGCAGATTTCATTTGAATTGAAGAGAGAAAGGAGGCTCAGGGGATTAAGGAAGTCAGGTTAGCTAGAAACAAACATGCCTTCCTGGGAGGGGAGTGCAGGAAGGAAATTCCAGAAACTCAGGAAAGGAAGTCAAGAAGTCTGGGAAAAGGTTTCATGACCCTGCCCTAAGGCTATATAAAGGGGAAGGAAACCTCTCTCTTTCCTGGCTTGTTTGCTGCTGTGTATGTGGTGCTGGTGATGGTTTTCTCTCTGCTTAGACTGTGAAAAGGGAGACCAGACTCTTTCTCCATTATGGAACTTCCCCCTGAATCTGTAGCTTCAATACATCCTTATCTCCCATAAACTATGCCTGGTTGGAGGTTCATCTCAGTGGCATGTGGCTGAATACAGCATGTACCAAAGCAGAAATCCAGAAGTTGCTGAGAGCTCAACACTAAAGTAGACTTAAAACACACCCACCATGCTTCAGGGAATTCTACAGAAGAGGGGTCAGAAAGATTGTAAGAGCCACTGGTGGGAAGCAGTATCCAGAGGCTTCTCCCTCCCCACCCCATCAGTGACCTACTGCTGCTCTCACAACTCAGTAACCCATAACCCCATAGTAAATAACAGCAACCTTACTGAAGAAAACCCTCAGGGGAAGTGGGGAAGGGAGGATGGTAATGGTACCAACACATGATTTGTCTGTACAAAGTTTCTACTTAATTAAAAAAAAGTTTTAAGAAAGAAAGGGATGGGATACCATCAATATGTGCCTACACTTTTCTTCCTTCAGTCCAAAATCTAAAGAGTTGGATTGGACATGGCCACTAAACACTGCATCATGTCACCTCACACCATCACCCCAAGCCTTTTCTTTGACATGTTTGATGAACAGCAGATCATATTATAACCTGGGCCTTTCTTGGACATTGTAGGGATGGATAATGTGGAAAAGGTTCTATAATGACTGTTTAATGAATGAAACTATTTTCAAATAATTTTGTTAACAGAATATGTTCCATTTGAACAATAAAATACTTTTTAAACACAGTCATTGTGGGCTGGAGAGATTGCTCAGTGGTTAAGGCACTTGCCTCCCGTGCCTAAGGCCCTGGGTTCAATTCCCCAGGATCCACATATGCCAGACCCACATGGTGGTGGCCCTGATGTGGTAGAAGTGACTCATCTTGTGGCAGGCTGTCAGCTATCTTTTCTTGTTGCATTTGATGCATCCTGGATCTTCCCAGTATTCTCTGCCATCTGTGTGATAAAAGAAATTCTCCATCCAAAAGTGAGAGCAGCTGGGATTAAAGGGGACCAAAACAGATTTTTGAGAGATCTTTTTGATGAGGATACCAACTCTTCTTAGCCAGAGTGGTGGAGGCTCTATCTGGAGACTATGGTTTTCCTATCCCTAGGATTCTGACTTCATTCCCAGTACCTGGTATGAGTTCTCCCCTGCTTACCTCAGCAGGTCTCAATCTGAGAGCAGTGGTTTACTCACAGGCTTGGGGCTCAGAGAGTCTCTCCAACTTATCTATGCAGACCAGACATAGAAAGGTTACTGGCCCCTGCCAGTCCCTTCATGAAACATCCACAGACCACCCTGCTCCCGCCAATCCCCTGCCTCTGGTTTTTCTTCTATATAACCAACCTTTTCCCAAATAATAAATGAGCTGTTCACATCAATTGTCTCCAGAGAGTTCTCATTGATTCACCACTATCCCAAGACTGTCCACACAGGATATACAGGGATTCAGCACACATAGCGACTCCTTAAGTAATTCATGGAACCACAAATTCTGGCCCTGGAATTTACCAGGCAAAGCTTATTATTTACAGATATAGACACAGCTTTGATTCATACAAATTCACTGCTATAACATACACTCTCTATGCTGCAACATACTTGTTTATTTTTCAGTAAGACACTTTAGTTGATTAGGTTTTGTTATTTTGCACTTCTTACTATGGTTATATTTACACCTAACAGCCACTTCACTCTGGCATAACAAACAGTAAAATAGTTGGGTAGCTAATTGACTTGAATTTGTTTCTTAAGAGTTCATTCTTTTCCCTTCCTATGTAGATGTAAGTAATTTAGTATGAGGGTTTGAATAAATACAAAAAAGAATTAAGGGGAATTTAGCAGTTTTAAATTACTTTCATATTATAAACTGAGATGATTCACTATCATACATGCTGCTAATTTTCTGATATATAGTGATAACTTTTACTTATCACCTGCCACCCAGGCACCAAGCAAAAGAAAAATCAAACACTAGAAAGATTGACAAAAGTAAAAACTGTTTTAGCAGGAGTTATAAAAGAGAAGAAAACTCAGGGTGAGAAGACTCATGAAAATTTCATTAGAATT